>SKCR01039080.1:0-105596 GCA_019454045.1 Zanthoxylum bungeanum | reverse complement strand
TCCACGCGTGTTCTGTCGGCAGAATATGGTGATGACACGTGTCACGCGGTGTGAAAGTGGTGCAATGAGAAGATGACACGTGGCACACGGTGATTGGCTGAGCTTTCGGTCCAACGAAAATTTGACACGTGGCACGCGCTTAGGATCGGTCAAATGAGAGGTCGACACATGGCAACATGTGATTTGTCCAATATTCGGTCCAATGAGAGATTGACACGTGGCACGCGCTTGCTTTGGCCCAATGAGATTTTGACACGTGGCAGCCGGCGTATTTTAGCAGATCTTCTATGATTATGACACGTGGCACGGCACACGTTAGCAAGTCCACTTTCCCTGATTCTGACACTTGTCCCTCGGCGCACGTTAGTATGGCTGGCGCACTTTAGGCGTCACGTCGCTGAAGGGCTTGGCGTTGCGACGCCGAAAATTACGAAAATGTCCATTTTTCATTTTTTCTCTATTTTGGCCCCAAATTGCTTCCAATGCTTTCCCAACTTTATTTATCTGCAAAACAACACAAAACACATCAAAATGTTCACAAAACCCGAGAAACTATACAAAATATTAGGTTAAATGAGTGGGAAATAATGATATAAATACCACTCATCACACACTCAAACCTAACATTTTGCTAGTCCTCGAGCAAAACACAAAATAAAATAACATAAACAAATTTAAACTATGCCACTTTCCTAGGGATCACAGTTGCATTTAGCATATGCAACAAACATTTAAACCCCTAGGTGTCCCTAGTGGACGAGTTGTAGTCTCGTGAGGGTTTACAACAATGATACCCACAAACATTTTACAAAAGTAAAAAGAAAGTAAAACTAATGCACACAAAAGCAAAAAGACAAGCGAAAAGAGAATAAAGAAGTTAGTAAATAATCAGGTGAAACTTCTACTCCAAGTTACTAGCTGTTTTTTCTTTCTAAATTATCGAATAAGTAAATTCTCCGATTATTTTTACCATTCTCCATATACACAGCAAACAAAATATTAAACAACTCATTTTTACCCACAACAATCATAAGTGCAGTTGATAAGAGAGTAATATTTTTGTCCTAATGTTTTATCAGAATTCACACCTTTTTGCAGCAATGGAATAATTTTTCGGATTTTTCTGATTTTTTCTTTGATTTTTTTCTCTATTTTTTTTATTTATATACAATATCTTCCATCTATGTAATGAGCTTTGGGCCGGTGGCTCCCAAACCAGTTGGCTTTAAGGTATCAGGTGTTAAGACACCCCTACAGACTTAATTACTCAGACTTCATATATATATATATTTATGCAGCATCTTTGATCCATATAGCGAGCTTTGGGCCAGTGACTCCCAAACCAGTTGGTTTTAGGCCACTAGGTGTTAAAACACCCTTACAGACTTAATAACTCGGATCTCGAACTTTTTTTTTTACTCCATTGCTTTTTGAGATGCTTCCTCCAATTAAACTAGAGCACTGAATATTACAAACTTTTCAATTTTAACTTATGTCCGTATGTTACTATACATGTTGATAATAACTGCCAACTGAGCATATGAAGATCCATTTTAGTCCGTTTTATGGAGAATTTACAAATTAAATAATTCAAAAGGAAATAAACAAAAATTAACTTGTTCCGAAACAGGTTTGAGATACGTCTCAGGAGTGGGACCTCCTTACTCAGCTATCTCTTACCAATTTCACCTTTTTAGTCAAAATAAAAACACAAAATATTTTTGTAATTTTTGAAAATTTTCAATTTTTTGAATTTTTCGAAAAATTTTGGACTAAAAATAAAAATAAAATTAAAAACAAGATACTATTAACTAATCCTCACCCCCAAACCTAAATGAGACATTGTCCCCAATGTCTTAAACAGTAAAAGGAGAGTTAAGAATGTCGTATCTAGTTAGCTGAAATATAGAAAAATTACCGATTAAGATCTATGTCCAAATTACGCTTCTTACCACGATCGTTATCTGACCAGCTCAACTTGGAAAGAATGGGGTCGATTTTTGGTTCAAAGGCTAGGATTTGGTCAATTAATTCTTCGGCCTTTGTTGCAGTCAGGAAAATATCATATACTGATTTTGTGACGAACTCATGTCTTTTGGCTTCCGCAAGAAATACAAACAGGAAATCGAAAAAATGTTCAATGTTGAGTAACCCAATGGGCTTCCGATGAATGTTTAAGTGTGCCCATGATGCTACGGTGAACATTTCTGCAAACGTTCCAAGCCCTCCTGGTAATGCAATAAACGCATCCGCAGTATTGATCATTTCTTGGATTTGTTCAGACATACCTGATACGATGCGTTCATCTCCATTTGTTTGTCCGATTAAGTGTTCGTCCGCCAAAGTTTTTGGAATGATACCCAAAACATGACAGCCACCCTCCTGAACGGCTTTTGAAATACTTCCCATTAATCCAAGATTGCCACCGCCATATACTAGGTGCATATTTTTCTCTTCTATGACTCTCCTCAATTCCTTTGCAGCCTCAATGAATTATGGTTTATTACCTAAATTGGATCCACAGAAAATACAAATTCGCTTGATTCGCTGCTGTGACGTTGCTTCATTTTTTTTTTCTTCTCTTTGGATGTATATCTGAATATGTCGAAGAAAGAAATGTAGAGCTGAATTTATAGAACCTGAAAATGGGTGAGTAATAGTAGCACTAGTACCTGCCAAATGACAATTATTAGTTGAACGTTAAAATAAATCGTGAAAAGTCAAAAAGTTTAGATCTTGTCGGCAAAAATAAAGGGAAATAAAAATAGAAAAGCAAATCAAAGCAATTATTAAGGTAACATAATTTTGTACGCAATACGCCACTCGTTTGGTATATAAATCCATTAGGATGTGTCTCAAGATTTCATTCTTTACTCAGCCATCTCTAATGAATTAGCTCTCCTCTTTGTGATTGCCAAACACCATTCCTTCTGTCTTAAAATGCTTCGTTTGTGCTTTTCCCTACAAAAATAACACACAAAATTAAAAATTCTACAACATGTATACACAAAAATATGAAAACAAAAATTACAAAAAATTGCATGGGTTGCCTCCCTACTAGCGCTAAATTTTTCGTCTTCAGCCAGACGTGACTGAAATCCATCTGTTAAAGAGGTTTCAATGTCGTTTTGGATGTCCGATTAAAGACAATCCCATGAGCGTTGCTTTTGAAGGGTCTCTTCCAACGGTAAAGTGGCAGACTAGTTTTTGTCACATTCAGTGCTCGTGCCACGTTTTTTACCTTTGTTGCTCCAGTGGTTCCTGAAAAGAAAGAAAGAAAATCAGGAGTCTCGTATGGTGCTTGACTTGGAATGGAAGTTTCATTTTGTCAAGCTTCTGGGTGATATCTTTGATTTGTACTCCCCAAAACAGTGATGTTTCGCCTGAATTCATTGGATCTTCAATAAGGTAAGTCATTTGTTCCTCCATTTGCTCTACTTCTTGCTCCACCTTTTCTTCACAGATGAATTTTAAAATTTCCTCGTTCAACTCTTCATCCGTCATCTGTGAAATACATGCTCCATAAGTATCTGCCTGAGGATGAAAAGAAATGTCAGATTTTAGGTCTTCATCCTCTGATCTGGGTGAAATGATTGGCTCAGGTAGATCTTTTTCAAATATTTGTGCAATGGAATCTCCAAGATCTTAATTTTGAGGATACAGAGTTCCATCCTCAATTGTTGTTGGTGCAGTTGGTACAAATAGATCAGCTGTATCCTCATCAGAATCTGAATAATAAAAGTCAAATAGAGACTTTGCTGGTTTGGGCTCCTGAACTGATACCTCTGGTTGTTGATACTGCTCATCCTCCTCCTCTGCCACCCTGGATTGTAGTTGTACTCGCAATGATCTCTCGGGTGGTTACCATTACATATGTCACATCTCCCCATTGCGTTCTGTTGAGCAAATGTAGTATTGCTTGATTCTGGCATCCAGTGATAGTCATTGGGCTGGACAACAGGCCTCAGAAAACCGGACTGTTGCTCCCAGATGTGGGGTGTATCTTCTTCTAAGGCTTGTAATCTTTCAATCTCCCAGTAGTGTTTCATTTTTCAATCACCTGAAAACAAAAGAAAGAAATAAAAATTACAGATAAAAATAGTATAAAAATATCGATCCCACGAGGACTTAATTCCTACTGTTGTTATTAATTATTGATACTATTTATTTACAGGTATCTAATTATAGGGAGAAGTGAATTGATTGATTTTAGTTGGTTGAATGTGGTTTTGCAAAATAAAATAAAAACATACTCAAAAGAAAATACTAAGGAAAATAAAAGAAAAGACTCAATGATCTAGGGTCGTGACTCCACACAATATTATTATAAAGATAAATTGATTCTCTTATTTATGTGTAATAAATCAGATTGCTAACCTGGAACACGAAAATATGCAAAAGCCTCTGTCGATGGTCAGACGCAAATACCCAGTATAACCCAATTGAACCATACGTCTATGTCAACCAAATTACCTGGATTCATTAAGACCAAGTTCCAATTATGGCTACCCTCTCCCGACATGTATATGTCTATCCTGTAAGGAAATCTATTAAACGGTTATCTATCCTCAAGGAAGATCGTGGGCTATTGAATCTAAGGCTGAAACCTAAAATCCTTATGTCTAGTTTATTTTTAGTTTACCATATCAATCTTATTGGTGATCAGACAACAAGAAGCATTAAGCTTAAGACTCAATAAACAAACTAAAGAATTACCCATAAAAAGAAAATCAATTATTAAGTGTGTGAATATTGTGTTTCATCACTTCCTTAGAATAAAATAAAATGCTGGGGTTAGAGGATCCACATTTAATATTTCTTATCTAGGAATCTCACTTATTATAAAATATAAATTATTTTCTGTTCTGCTTTCTCAGGAATTAATAATGTTAAACATTTAAAACCAGTCATATAGGCGGTAATCATTTAGTCCAATTACACCAGCCATATAGGCGGTAATTATCTATCACATAAAGACCAGCCAAATAGGCGGTAAAGTAATTTATATTTAGACCGATCATATAGGCGGTAATAAAGTCTGACATTAATTAATCTGGTTAAATTATAATTTATAAATTATAGTTAAGTGAGATTTACCAAGATAATTATATTAAAGGTATCACCTTTTACCCCAGCGGAAATTTAACTCATAAACATAAAGTAAATAAATAAAAAGCTGTAATAAAAACTAAAAATAAAAATACATAATTTTATTATTACAAAACTAGATGCTTCCTATGAAATCAGGGAAAAAATCCCAAGGAAAGCACACCAAATGAAGTGAAGAGGAGCTGAATTTATAGGTAGATTCGGCATCTGTAGGGTCTTGGCGTCGCGGCGCCAGCACACGGTTTTGGTCCACACGGGTTGACCACGCGTGTTCTGTCGGCAGAATCTGGTGATGACACGTGTCACGCGGTGAAGGTGATGCAATGAGAAGACGACACGTGGCACACGGTGATTGGCTGAGCTTTAGTCCAACGAAAATTTGACATGTTGCACGCGCTTAGGATCGGTCAAATGAGAGGTCGACACGTGGCAACATGTGATTTGTCCAATATTCGGTCCAATGAGAGATTGACATGTGGCACGCGCTTGCTTTGGCCCAATGAGATTTTGACACGTGGCAGCCGGCGCATTTTAGCAGATCTTCTGTGATTATGACTCGTGGCACGGCGCACGTTAGATAGGTCGGTGCACGTTAGCAAGTCCACTTTCTCAAAATCTGACACGTGTCCCTCGGCACACGTTAGCATGGCCGGCGCACTTTAGGTGTCGCGACGCTGAAGGGCTTGGCGTCGCGACGTCAAAAATTGCGAAAATGCCCCTCTGTCATTTTTTCTCTATTTTGGCACAAATTGCTTCCAATGGTTTCCCAACTTTATTTATCTGCAAAACAACACAAAACACATCAAAATATTCACAAAACCCGAGAAACTATAAAAAAAAATATTAGGTTAAATGAGTGGGAAATAGTGATATAAATACCACTCATCAACGACTTTAATTTTCAAATTGGGAATAAAACTTCAGGATAGTCCTGGAAACTAAGAAGTTACTTTATTTGATAAAATAACATCTTAAGACTAAGCTCGAAGTTGAGCAAATAGTAGAGCATGATCTTTGGAAGATTCATGTGATGATAACTTAAGTGTTTAATCAAATAAGCTTGCCAAATAGACTCCTTAATTTCTTATTCAGAACTAAGGATTAGATCCTTATAGTATGATATTGAAATTGAAGGATCTATTTCATAGATCTATCCTTAGATCTTAGAATTTCTAAATTGCAATAGTAAACTCTTGGAGAGTTAATAGCTATTCTCAATGAGATAAAGCCAAAAGTTTGCAATAAGGCAAGAAGCGCAAGGCACATCTTACTTCGATATTCCGGAAGGCCAAGGCTTGGCCAAAGGCTTCTGGGTGTGGAAAAGGGGCAAAGGCAAAGTCATTAGAATCTTCTGGGAAGATAAAGGACATATCCTAAAATGTCTGCCTAAACTGTGGCAAATGGGGACACGGAAGCGTGACTATCGTATGGACAAGGCAGACATGAAGGAATTGAAGACGGTTTAAGACTCCGACTTCAAATATGTTTGTCATAAATATGTTCACTGCTAGTATTGGATTTTAGATACTGGATGTGGTACATAAATATACAATGATGTGCAGAATCTTCTGAGAGCAGGATACTGACTTCAGATGAGATCAATCTACGAATCGGAAACGGGACGAAAGTCACTGTTTTAATCGTAGAAACCTAAGTTTAGGAACTACCCTTCGGGTATTGTAGACAACAGAACCTGGGCGACGCTGTTCTAGGTTCGCGGCCTAGTTGGGAAGTATGAAATAACATGGAGTCGCCACCCGGTGTGAACCGGGACAAAGATTTAAGGCCGCACTCACCCCTCGCAAGGGAAGACCTCAAACTGTGGGGTTCGGAATGGTCCCTTACTTATGTCACTTGTGATGATATAATTTGTGCAATAAACTAACCGAATCTATTCATCATTCATGCTCAAGGGTACTTAGATCTAACATGCTTTCATCCAAATAATTTCACGCAATGTAACACAACAAGCATATTGAACCATTAAATCAACATGTATAAATCATTACCCAAACGCATCATAAACTAATAACATACATAATGAACAACCTAAACATGCTTTAACAAATAAATAACAAACTAAATTAAACCATGCTTTAAATAATAAACATATAACCTAAAGACTATAACATGCTCAAATACAAATTAGGATGAGACGAGATACATGTATCTTAAGTGGTACGTGGCATTGTATCCCGAGTGCAGACCATACTACCGTCCATTCGGAATCGGCTATTGAATTTACGTCCGGGTTTCCATCCGATATACCACAAAAGAGAACACATATCCCGCTCATCCAACAATCACATCATGCTTCAAACGACTCTCATGCAATTATTTATCAAAATAAATAAAACAAAAATAAAGAAGATAAGTAGAAAGGTGCCCTCAGGTCTAACCTCTTTTGTCGTCTAAGAAATGGCGTTACACGTCCGTTGGAAGGGTGAATGATCCGCTACTCTTTTAGTTCACCAACTCAACGTCTTTCCTTGCTGTTTTGCTGTTCGGGCTGCTGTTTCAAGTCCGTTTCGATGTTGTTTCGCTACTACGTTTCAGGTCGCTGTCTTGGTGGTTTAGCGGACTGTTTTGGGTGATTTTGAAGGCTTAGGGAGGTGCGTTTGTGGGGATTTTTTAGGGAAACTTTATGGAGTTTTTTGGGGGGTTTTCTAGGTGATTTTAGGGCTGTTTTGCTGGCTAAATCCGCAGCCAAAACTGACCAGAACAGAAGGTGAAGATGCGGCAGTTCAAGGTGCAGTGGGGGCGTTTTTTGGGGACTGTTTTGGGGCTGCGAATGGGGCTGTGTTTGGAGAGTGTTTAGTGCGACTTTAGGGCTTTATTTGAGGCTTATTTTGGTGTGTTTTAGGTCTGTGAATGGTGACTAAAATTCGGCAATGGAGGGCAGTGAAAGGGGCTTAGGCGTGAAGGGTGTTGGTGAAGGATGAAAGATGCGGCAATGGAGGGTGCTTAGGTTTAATGAATGTTTCGTGACCTTTACAGATGTGGCATCGCGTTATGGTTATGTGTTTCTTTTGAAACACAAATCGGAAACTTTTAGAGTTTCGACACGAAGTAGACAAACAGATCGGCTAAAGTATTAAACCGTCACGGTTAGACCATGATGAAAATACTTAAGCAATAAGTTTCTCAAATACTTGAAAGAGTATAGTATTCTTTCAAATAGGACTCCTCCCGAAACACATCAATTGGACGGTGTGTCCGAACGGAGAAACCGAATTTTTTTGGACATGATAAGGTTAATCATGAGTCGCTATGAGCTACCATTTCCTTCAACGGATACGTATAAACAGTGCAGAACTTATTTAGAATAAGTTTCCATAAAAATCTGTTAGACATACTTAATATTCGATATGAATAGGAAAGAAACTGGGTTTCTCATTCCTGATGATTTGGGTATGCTACGCATATGTTTGGATGATACCAAACTAAAACCCAAATTGGATAAGTGTCTAATTATAGGTTATCCTAGGGAAACCAAAAGTATAGTACTTATACAACTCACTAGAGAACAATGTAATTGTTGCTCGCCATGCGGTTTTCGTAAGAGGAATACCTAGATGCAGTGGTAAGTGGGAGGAAAGTAAAACTCGATGAAAATCAGAGTAATACTATTCCAGGCAACGATTCCTTAATGGAACATAGATAGTTCATCAAGGATTAAACTATACCAATAATCTTCGAATACACAAGAACCACGTAAGTCGGAAAGAGTCAGAAAACAACCTGGGGTATGGGTTTCTGATCTCACCTCATAAAGATGTCAATCTTATTGAGGAATACGAATTGACTACGTATGAGAAAGTGATACATGGTATCAACGCCGTATTATGGCAAAGAGCCATGATGTCCGAAATGGATTCCATGTATACCAACTAAGTTTGGATACTAGTTGATGTACCAAAAGGCATTGTGCCTACTGGTACTTTTTAGTCTTCAAGGAAGACATACATGGAAGGCAACATACCAACGTACAAAGTTAGGCTTGTAGCGGAAAGGTATCGTTATCAACACTGTGTCGATTACGATGAAAACTTTTATTCGTTGCCATAGTAAATCCATTTGGATAATGCTTGCTAATGCTGCATGTTTCATTAATGAAATATGTCAGCTGAATGCCAAAACCGTTTTCCTTAACGGAAACCTTTTGGAGGATGTTTACAACATCTTGACGGTTTTGTCGTACCAAAACTAGCAAACAAGGTTTGCAGGTTATTCGATCCATGGATAGATTGAAGCAAGCATAGTGTTCTTGGAATTACCGTTTTGATATAATCATAATGGTATATGATTTAATTCAAGACGAAAATGATTCTTATGTATATAAGAGGGTTAGTGGGAGCGCACTGACAGTGAATGTCCTGTGTAAAAATGACATATCATTTCTTGGAAATGATATTGCGATAAATATAATCGGTGAAAGCTTGTCTTTCGAGAAAATTCTCTGTAGAAATCTTGGGAGAAACAACCTTTATTCTAGGAATAAAGATCTACTGGGTTAGATTTAAAGTTGTTAGCAATCTCCGAGAAATCGTACATTGAAAAATATACGCGACCTGGTGTCTCATACGCTTTGAGCATATGGAGTCACAATCAGGCCAATCCAAGTGATAGTCATTGGATTGAAGTTAAGAGCATCCTTTAGTATCTTAGAGAACTAAGGATGATGTCTTATACTATGGAGATGGAGAACTTGAAGTGAATGGGTTCACTGCTGCAAGTTTCCTAACCGATAATAACGACTATAAGTCGTAACAAAGGTACTAAACAGTTTGAATAACGGAACAGTGAGCTGTAAATCTTCCAACCAAGATATTATTACCGTATAAACAACAAAAGCGGGTTATTGCTGCAGCTGAGGCAGCAATAGAAGCCTTTTGGATCAATAATATTCTAATTAGATTAGATATAGTTCTATTAGCAGTTGAGCTAGGCTACAGCACAGGCTAAAGAATTAATGGTCTCATCAACGATCCAGATATATACTTCAGATATTCATCTGATTCGTTCGGATCATACATCGTGGCGATGTGATGATTGAATAAATCCCATCAGATGATAATCATGAAAATCCGCTGACGATAGCTTTTTTCTCGGCAGAAGTTTGAGCGAACCGTACATAGTTCGGGTGTAGGACACTTAAGTGATTGGCTATAGGCCAAGTGGGAGATTGTTGGACATTTATGGCCCATAGCAACACTATTTGTACAGATTATGGTGTTGTTGTACAAATTAACTATGTGACAAAGGAAATTGCTATTTTATCATTTGTAATTAGATTACCAAGATGTATAAATGATAGAAGGTCCTTATGATTAGTTCCGGATTGAGATGATATGAGACAGTATCAATCAATAAAGGTTTAATCATTAAATATCCCTAGTCGTAGTATTATCGAGATTGGACATCGATAATGCGGAATAGACTAGTATTACACTTGTGCGGGTTGTGGGAGCATAACGGCCTAGTTCTCATATATTTGGGTATAGGATACTCATGCAAGTGTAACAGGAGGTTGTGTTTACCGATGGTACGGAAATAGCTTCGCTCTGGATAGACCCCTCGGAATTCCATTGGTAGTATGACTATGTGTCTATGGAAGTCCGGATCAAGGTATGTGTCTTTGGTCTTAACCTGAGACTTGCACCGCTAATACTTGCGACAATCAATGTACTTTGGTTTTGGTAGTCCAAGGCTTTAACAGGTTATGCGTACGCCTCTTCTGGGTATATTGAGAATCGTAGTGTATTGGGTGTGATGTCGAGATGGAAGTATCAATCCATTCATAGTGGAGATGATGGTCACGTAGGATACGGAACTGGTTCTCTTTTGTATTGCAGTCATCGGGATAAAATGACTAGGTCATGTTTATCCGATCATAGAGACTAGTTACTAGAGATCCGATATGTGCTTCGTACATGGTAGACATATTTCCAGCCCCAGGCCTAGCACATGACATCCGATACTGGATCGTAATACGCAATACTACATATACTACACCTGATATAGATCACTTATTCCTGTAAGGATATTTCTGGAGAATTGGGTAGGCATGGCGCTTTACTAGAAGCCAACCTTGTCTTGTAAATTGGTAAAAACGTAGTACTAGGTACATACGTGTTCGGATAATCCGACGATCGGATTTACTGCCAACATATCCGGGGATCTCATGGGTCGCTTCCCGAAGATTCACCGATGACGTATGACTCGAACTTTATTAATCTGGGATTAATTAGATGAGAGAGAAAATTAATCTAGGATTAATTGCGGAGATATTTTATCTGGGATAAAATATTATTTAAAGAGAGAAAACGATTAATTTGGAATTAATCGATAAAATAATATATTCGATATATTATACGAAATTGGATTTCAACGCGGAATTAAAATTAGATTTTAATTCAGGCGAACGAGTTAATTTAGAATTAATTCGTTAGCGACGTGAATAGTGATTTTGCTAGGTATAATTATTTAATTACATCGCAACGTAAAATTCGTTAATTTGGAATTAGTGAACCTGAGCCCGGGAGTGTTTGCAGGCGCACACGCATTGCGAATTTAAGAGTGGCCCACAAGTCATATCAAGCGTCAAATCACTAGTCAATCGATTGATGTGATGTTTAGTCACTTTGAGTGATTTCACAACTTGTCATAAGTGATGTGAATAGTGATGGAAGTGGTTGGCTTTAATGCCTTGACTTTTTTGAATTTGGAAATTGTTTTTTTTTTGTATTTTTGATTTTTGGAAAATCAAAAACAAATACACAACACAAATTCTTTTCTCTCTCTCTTCATGATTCACGGTTTGGAACCATTTCCCTCATTCTCTCCCATTCGGCTTTTGAAGCCATTTTTCTTCTTGTTTCTTGCTTGGCCGAGTAAAAATGAGAAGCCAAAGAGAAAATTGTGGCAATTTTCTTGTGCTAGCACACTTAAGGGTCATCCTAAGGTGATAGTGAACCGCATTTGTGAGCATGGAATCACCAAATGAAGTTTGGAGCTTGGAGTATCCATGGAAGGGGCATGACCGAAAATCACAATGACAACAAGGAGCAAAACCGAGAGCTTCAAGGGAGCTTGGAAGAAATAATTTTGTTCGTCTCATCCAATCCGATCAATGTAAGTATGATTCTGCCATACTTCTTTGTGTATTCACATGTATTTTCATTGCTTGATATGATCTTGGGATGCTTAGAAAAGCCCAACAATGGTATCAGAGCCTGATTGAGCATGAAAATTATTTAGGGTTAAAATTGGGTAAAAATAAATTTGGGCATGATTTGATGAAATTGTTTGATTGAGTATGCTTGAATGATGTTTAATTGAAGTTGGATATGATCAATTTCATGAAACGTTGATTGGATCAATTTTCCCCAATATTCTTGGCTTGGCCGAATAGAATAGTGCCCTAATCTCATGGTAATTTTTGTTTTTTGATTCATTGGATGAGTTTGAAAGACTTTGGGAATGTTAATTTAAATTCAATTGGATTGAAATTAGAATTGGACAAAAATCCCTACCATTTCTGTGAGTTAAGAAGCATGAAATGGGTTTGATTTATTATTCAAATCTGTTGGACATATGTTGATGATGATTAGCATAATCAATTGTGTAAATTGAAGTTTTAGAAATGTTAATTTGGGTAATTAATTATGGCATACACTTTAATTAATTAATTGTGAAATTTGGAATTTTATGATTTAATTAATTAGGCTTAATTTGTAAATTGTGCTTGTAAAGTTGTTATTGGGCTTAATGGACTTGGTTGTACCAAGATTGGTTTAGGCTAAATTGGTTGGATCCAATTGGGCCCAAAACCATTTCAATAAAGTCCAATTATTACTAATGGACCTTTAATATTTAATTGGGCCTAAATTGGTTTCTTGGCAAATAAGGGTGATTCCTTAAATGGGCTTTGGTATTTGGGTTTGACCCATATTGACCAAAAGTCCATGCCTTAGAAATTAATTAAAAGCCCATTGGACTTTAAATTAAATTGACATTAGATGTTAATCGGGCTTTGAGACATGTAATGATTAGATTTAGTATCTAAGTCATAAAGGTACATTAAAAGTGTAAATATTTAATTTGGAATTAAATAAATGAATTAGTATTAAATACATATTAAATTGGATTTAATGTTGTAGTTTAATTTAATTCAAGAATTCGTACTTTGAGTACTTATTCGCAAAACGAGTTTGACTCGCGCAAAATCAAATCGTTGTTTGAACATTGGATGGTCATTAATTATCAGATTAATTAATTGGATTAGATTGATTGATAACATGCTTGTGTGAATACATGGTTGCGATGCATGAATAATGTATATCGGATGGATATTAGATGGGTGGGGTAATTTTGGAAATTTTTGTAGTAAATTTAGAATTTATTAATTGGACCTGCGTGTCCAGCCTATTAACTCCTTACTCTTTGTATTTCTCCTCTCACATATTCCCCTCAATGTAAATAAGGTTTCTTTAGAAGTGTTATGTAATTGGGTAGAAGTAATACTTGTGCTAGCGGGAGAGAGGAAATGGAGAGATTTGTTCTAGGAACAATGTGTTAAGTATCCATCCGCATATCATTATTATATTTATTTACGCGCCTTATTATGTGTTTAGAATGCATGTTTAAGGGGGTGTATGATGATGAGACTTAACAAAGATAATTAATTGGTTGCCAATTAACGAAAAAACCCTCAACATCATATTAAGCATTTTCCTTCCATTGAGTGATTCTTACTCAAGATCTAAGACTGGCACTGGTTTGTTGGCCAAAGTCAAGACCTTTGTCCGTCGAGGATGTGTTTGAATCATGAAGGCTTTGTTCCATATCGGTGTCTTGTCCAAGTTGTGATTTGTTGACCAAAGTCAAGATCACTTCTTGTCCATCGACATTGATTACGAAGCTTTCCATGGTCAATGGGTTCCGCTTAACTGGGATCACTAAGTTTGTTGTGCCAAAGCCAAGGCTTAGTTGATTCAAAGGAAAAAGGTTAGGCAATATATTGGCATATATAAGATATATGTTTCGGACTTGGATGTCCACCTACTGGATCTAGGAATTGGATGGGATCCAATTGATCTTAGAGATCTACCTAGTTAATTATCATACAATTTGTTGGCCAAACTCAAGATTGTGTGTTATTTAACGGGATCCTAGCCCACTAGGAAACAAGGTTTCCCGAGTACTCCACAGAGGGTTAGAGGCTCGCCGAAAAAATAGTGGGAGGCAAGTATTAAATTTGCAATATTCGTTTAGTTAGTTGCCATACTCGCTCATTACAAATTATTCGTCAATAAATTAATATATTAGTTGGACTAATAGATAATGTTGTTTTAATAAACAGTTAGACCGTATTCAAACAATTTCAATTAATAGTTGATTTTATAATTGGATTATAGTAATCAATATAATTGAATTTAATCTATTAAATTATAGTTGATTATATAGTTGGACTATAGTAATCATTATAATCTATAGTACCTAAAATCGTTGATTAAATAGTTGGACTATTAGAATAAAGATAAATTGAAATATTAGTGTTTAAAACATAATCCAGGGTGAAAATATTTTTAAACGACTTTAATTTTCAAATTGGGAATAAAACTTAAAGATAGTCCTGGAAACTAAGAAGTCACTTTATTTGATAAAATAACATTTTGAAACTAAGCCCGGAGTTGAGCAAATAGTAGAGCATGATCTTTGTAAGATTCATGTGATGATAACTTAAGTGATTAATCCAATAAGCTTGCCAAATAGACTCATTAATTTCTTATTCAGAACTAAGGATTAGATCCTTATAGTAAGATATTGAAATTGAAGGATCTATTTCATAGATCTATTCTTAGATCTTAGAATTTCTAAATTGCAATAGTAAACTCTTGGAGAGTTAATGGCTATTCTCAATGAGATAAAGCCAAAAGTTTGCAATAAGGCAAGAAGCGCAAGGCGCATCTTACTTCGACATTCCGGAAGGCCAAGGCTTGGCCAAAGGCTTCTGGGTGTGGAAAAGGGGCAAAGGCAAAGTCATTAGAATCTTCTGGGAAGATAAAGGACATATCCCAAAATGGCTGCCTAAACTGTGGCAAATGGGGACACGGAAGCGTGACTGCCGTATGGACAAGGCAGACATGAAGGAATTGAAGACGGTGTAAGACTCCGACTTCAAATATGTTTTTCATAAATATGATTCATGCTAGTATTGAAATTGGATTTTAGATATGGATGTGGTACATAAATATGCACTGATGTGCAGAATCTGCTGAGAGCAGGATACTGACTTCAGATGAGATCGATCTACGAATCGAAAACGGGAAGAAAGTCATTGTTTTAATCGTAGAAACCTATTTAGATACTACCCTTCGGGTATGTACATAAATTAGGAAACTGTTAAAATGTAACTAGTTTCACTAGGAACATTATCTATATATCCGGGTTTAACCCGTTGCGGGTATACCTTTATAACCTAGAACACTAAAGTGTTTTATTTTATAAAGATGATATTGAGATAAACACATTAGATGTGAATAACAGTATTTATATTTTGAATATAAATAAATCTCAAGCATATAATATGACAAACAAATAGCTCAAACTGAGTAAATCAGTTGAGACTTAATTGTGGCATTGTTGTCTGGGACACAATTAAACAAGACTCGTATATCCACACTTTCGAAGAGTGGGTACTAGGACAGATTTGATTCTAATCAAATAAAGTCTACGAATCTAGTTTACTGGGCAAAGTGCCTATAACACCTTTACTTGGTAAAAGTACAAGTGCCACCGATCTGTTAGCCCTCGTTCATAGTGACGTAAGTGGGCCCATGTCTAGCTAGGCTAGAGGTGAATATGAATGTTTCGTGACCTTTAGGGATGTGGCATCGTGTTATGGTTATGTGTTTCTTTTGAAACACAAATCGGAAACTTTTAGAGTTTCGACACGAAGTAGACAAACATATCGGCTAAAGTATTAAACCGTCACGGTTAGACCATGATGAAAATACTTAAGCAATAAGTTTCTCAAATACTTGAAAGAGTATAGTATTCTTTCAAATATGACTCCTCCCGGAACACGTCAATTTGACGGTGGTGTCGAACGAGAGAAACCGAATTTTGTTGGACATGATAAGGTTAATCATGAGTCGCTCTGAGCTACCATTTCCTTCAACGGATATGCATAAACAGTGCAGAACTTATTTAGAATATGAATAGGAAAGAAACTGGGTTTCTCATTCCTGATGATTTGGGTATGCTAGGCATATGTTTGGATGATACCAAACTAAAACCCAAATTGGATAAGTGTCTAATTGTAGGTTATCCTAGGGAAACCAAAAGTATAGTACTTATACAACTCACTAGAGAACAATGTAATTGTTGCTCGCCATGCGGTTTTCGTAAGAGGAATACCGAAATGCAGTGGTAAGTGGGAGGAAAGTAAAACTCGATGAAAATCGGAGTAATACTATTCCAAGCACCGATTCCTTAATGGAACACAGATAGTTCATCAAAGATGAAACTATACTAATAATCTTCGAATACACAAGAACCACGTAAGTCGGAGAGAGTCAGAAAACAACCTGGGGTATGGGTTTCTGATCTCACCTCATAAAGATGTCAATCTTTTGAATACGAACTAACTACGTATGAGGAAGTGATACAAGGTATCGACTCCCTATATGGCAAAGTGCCATGATGTCCGAAATGGATTCCATATATACCAACTAAGTTTGGATACTAGTTGATGTACCAAAAGGCATTGTGCCTACTGGCACTATTTAGTCTTCAAGGAAGACATATATGGAAGGCAACATACCAACGTACAAAACTTGGCTTGTATCGGAAAGGTATCGTTATCAACATTGTGTCGATTACGACGAAACCCTTTATTCGTTGCCATGGTAAATCCATTTGGATAATACTTGCTAATGCTGCATGTTTCATTTATGAAATATGTCAGCTGAATGCCAAAACCGCTTTCCTTAACGGAAACCTTTTGGAGAATATTTACAACAACCTGAAGGTTTTGTCGTACCAAAACTAGCAAACAAGGTTTGCAGGTTATTCGATCCATGGATGGATTGAAGCAAGCATAATGTTCTTGGAATTATCATTTTGATGTAATCATAATGGTATATGATTTAATTCAAGACGAAAATGATTCTTGTGTATATAAGAGGTTTAGTGGGAGCGCACTGACAGTGAATGTCCTGTATAATAATGACATATCATTTCTTGGAAATGATATTCCCATAAATATAATCGGTGAAAGCTTGGCTTTCGAGAAAATTCTCCGTAGAAATCTTGGGAGAAACAACATTTATTCCAGGATTAAAGATCTACTGGGATTGATTTAAAGTTGTTAGCAATCTCCGAGAAATCGTACATTGAAAAATATACGCGACGTGGTGTCTCATTCGCTTTGAGCATATGGAGTCACAATCAGGCCAATCCAAGTGATAGTCATTGGATTGAAGTTAAGAACATCCATTAGTATCTTAGAGAACTAAGGATGCTGGCTTATACTATGGAGATGGAGAACTTGAAGTGACTGGGTTCACTGCTGCAAGTTTCCTAACCGATAATAACGACTATAAGTCGTAACAAAGGTACTAAACATTTTGAATAACATAACAGTGAGCTGGAAATCTTCCAAGCAAGATATTGTTACTGTATAAACAACAAAAGCGGGTTATTGCTGCAGCTGAGGCAACAATAGAAGCCTTTTGGATCGATAATAATCTAATTAGATTAGATATAGTTATGTTAGCAGCTGAGCTAGGCTACAGCACAGGCTACAGAATTAATGGTCTCATCAACGATCCAGATATATACTTCAAATATTCATCTGATTCGTTCGGATCATACATCATGGCGATGTGATGATCGAATAAATCGCATCAGATGATAATCATGCAAATCCGCTGACGAAAGCTTTTTCTCAGCAGAAGTTTGAGCGAACCGTAAATAGTTCGGGTGTAGGACACTTGAGTGATTGGCTATAGGCCAAGTGGGAGATTGTTGGACAGTTATGGCCAATAGCATCACTATTTGTACAGATCATGGTGTTGTTGTACAAATTAACTATGTGACAAAGGAAATTGGTATTCTATCATTTGTAATTAGATTACCAAGATGTATAAATGATACAAGGTCCTTATGATTAGTTCCGGATTGAGATGATATGAGAAAGTATCAATCCATAAAGGTTTAATTATTAAATATCCATAGTCGTAGTATTATCGAGATTGGACATCGATAATGCGGAATAGACTAGTATTACACTTGTGCACGTTATAGGAGCATAACGGCATAGTTCTTATATATTTGGGTATAGGATACTCATGCAAGTGTAATAGGAGGTTGTGTTTACCGATGGTACTGAAACAGCTTCGCTCTGGATAGACCCCTCAGAATTCCATTGGTAGTATGACTATGTGTCTATGGAAGTCCGAATCAGGGTAGGTGTATTTGGTCTTAACCTAAGACTTACACCGCTAATACTTGCGACAATCAATGTACTTTAGTTTTGGTAGTCCAGGGCTTTAACAGGTTCTGCGTACGCCTCTTCTGGGTATATTGAGAATCGTAGTGTATTGGGTGTGATGTCGAGATGGAAGTATCACTCCAGTCATAGTGGAGATGATGGTCACGTAGGATACGGAACTGGTTCTCTTATGTACTGCAGTCATCGGGATAAAATGACTAGGTCATGTTTATCTGATTATAGAGACTAGTTACCAGATATCCGATATGTGCTTCGTACGGGGCAGACAGATTTCCAGCCCCAGGCCTAGCATGTGACATCCGATACTGGATCGTAATACGCAATACTATGTATACTACGCCTGATATAGATCACTTATTC
Organism: Zanthoxylum bungeanum; assembly: GCA_019454045.1. Classification (NCBI taxonomy): domain Eukaryota; kingdom Viridiplantae; phylum Streptophyta; class Magnoliopsida; order Sapindales; family Rutaceae; genus Zanthoxylum; species Zanthoxylum bungeanum. Next base: position 86,605 of record SKCR01039080.1, on the reverse strand, counting down.
CTGTAAGGATATTTCTAGAGAATTGGGTAGGCATGGCGCTTTGCTAGAATCCAACCTTGTCTTGTAAATCGGTAAAAATATAGTACTAGGTACATACGTGTTCGGATAGTCCGACGACCAGATTTACTTCCAACATATCCGGGGATCTCATGGGTCGCTTCCCATAGATTCACCGATGACGTATGACTCGCACTTTATTAATCTGGGATTAATTAGATGAGAGAGAAAATTAATCTGGGATTAATTACGGAGATATTTTATCTGGGATAAAATATTATTTAAAGAGAGAGAATGATTAATTTGGAATTAATCGATAAAATAACATATTCGATATATTATACGAAATTGGATTTCGACGCAGAATTAAAATTAGATTTTAATTCGGGCGAACGAGTTAATTTAGAATTAATTCGTTAGCGACGTGAATAGTGATTTTGCTAGGCATAATTATTTAATTACGTCGCAACGGAAAATTGGTTAATTTGGAATTTGCGAACCCGAGCCCGGGAGTGTTTGCGGGCGCACTCGTATTGCGAATTTAAGTGTGGCCCACAAGTCACATCAAGCGTCAAATCACTAGTCAATCGATTGATGTGTTGTCTAGTCACTTTGAGTGATTTGACAACTTGTCATGAGTGATGTGAATAGTGATGGAAGTGGTTGGCTTTAATGCCTTGACTTTTTTGAATTTGGAAATTATTTTTTTTTTATATTTTTCATTTTTGGAAAATCAAAAACAAATACACAACACAATTTATTTTCTCTCTCTTCTTCATGATTCACAGTTTGGAACCATTTCCCTCATTCTCTCCCATTCAGCTTTTGAAGCCATTTTTCTTCTTGTTTCTTGCTTGGCCGAGTAAAAAGGAGAAGCCAAAGAGAAAATTGTGGCAATTTTCTTGTGCTAGCACACTTAAGGGTCATCCTAAGGTGATAGGGAACCGCATTTGTGAGCATTGAATCACCAAATGAAGTTTGGAGCTTGGAGTATCCATGGAATGGGCATGACCGAAAATCACAAGGACAACAATGAGCAAAACCGAGAGCTTCAAGGGAGCTTGGACTTCTTTCATTTTGGGGTCTTGATTTAGAAGCTGCAACACTACTACTAAACCAAGTTCCTTCCAAGACTGTTAGTCAAACAACATATGACTTATGGTTTGGGAAACGTCATAGTCTTAGTTATCTAAGAATTGAGGGATGTGACGCATATGTCAAGCTCACATAAACTAACAAATTGGATGATAGGGCAGTTAAATGTAAGTTTGTAGGATATGCCTTAAACTCAAGAGCATACGTGTTCTACGTCCCAAATGAACAAATAACATTTGTCTCACGAAATGCTAAATTTCTAGAGAATGAATTCCTTCTCAAGAAATATAGTGAGAGTAAACTTGACCTCGATGAGGTACGAGAAGAAAAAACTAACATAGAACTAAACCCCAGGCCCCTCAAAAGGGCAGCGACGGAACAACCACAAGGTTATGAACTCAGAAGGTCTGGTAGGGAAAGACGTGAGCCTGAAAGATATGGTTTCCATATTGATGAGGAACATGTTCAGGTCATTGATAATGACGATCCCACCAGTTATGATGAAGCAATGTGTGACATTGATTCAGTGAAGTGGCTTGAGGCCATGAAATCTGAAATAGACTTTATGTATCAGAATCAAGTCTGGGACTTGGTAGATACACCTGAAGGGATAAAACCCATAGGCTGCAAGTGGATTTACAAGCGTAAAACTGATGCAGAAGGCAACATCCAAACTTATAAGGCTAGGTTGGTGGCGAAAGTTTATAGACAAATCCAAGGAATTGACTATGGCAAAACCTTCTCGCCTGTTGCAATGATAAAGTCCATTCGAATTTTACTGGCACTAGTTGTACACTTTGATTATGAGATTTGGCAGATGGATGTCAAAACAACTTTCCTTAATGGGAACCTTGTAGAGGAAGTCTATATGACACAACTTGAGGGGTTTGCATCTAAGGAGGCAATTTACCTACTTGTTAGGACTTTCTCAATCTACGTACATAGATAAAGTTTTGAAAAGGTTCAAAATGGAAGATTCCAAAAGAGGTAATTTACCTACTTGTCATGGAATCAAATTATCTAATGAGCAATGTCCACATACTTCTTCAGATAGAGAGCGTATGAGTAGGATCCCTTATGCTTCAGCAATAGGATCGATCATGTACGCCATGCTATGTACAAGACCTGATGTCTCTTATACTCTTAGCATAACGAGCAGGTATCAGGCAAATCCTGGTTAGCAACACTGGGCAGCTGTCAAAACAATACTCAAGTATCTGAGAAGAACTAAGGATGCGTTTTTGACATATGGAGATTGTTATGAGATGAAAGTCATTGGTTACTGTGATGCGAGCTTTCAGACCGATGGGGATGTGATGAGTAGTAAAACTATCATTATTTCTCACTCATTTAACTAAATATTTTTGTATAGTTTCTTGAGTTTTGTGAATATTTTGATGTGTTTTGTGTTATTTTGTAGATAAATAAAGTTTCAGGACATTCTGGAGGTGATTTGGAGCAAAACTGTGAAATTTGGTGAAATTTGGCAAAAAGGGTATTTTGGTCATTTTGGGCATCCCGACACCGAAACCCTTGGCATCCCGACCTCTAACGTGCACCGGAGACTTCTAATATGCGCCAGGTCAACAAGTCAAAGTTGCCAAGTTTGACTTTGCTAACGTGCACCATGCCACATGTCATCATCACAAGCAATCTGCTAACGTGCACCGCATGCCACGTGTCAAAAATTCAACGAGCCGTTTTTTTTTTGCCACCATGCCACGTGTCGAAAATTCAGCGATCCAAAAAAAAATAATAATATAAAAAAATAAAAATAAAAATCAGAAAAATAATAATAAAGAATGGAATTTTTTTGCCTATAAATTGAGTTTGATTTCTTAAGTTTCAAATGTACCTCATCCTCTGAAATCCTTATAAATAAATTGAGAGTTCTCTTCTTTAGTTTCTTTTATTCAGTTTTATTAATGTTTGTAGTAGTAATTCTCTTCTATAAATAGTAGCTTTCATTCATCCATGAGGAGCTAACTTCTTCATGCTGAGGTAAAAAGGTAATTCTTTTACTTTTACTTTTACTATTTAGATTAATCTCCCTTAAAATATAATATATAAACTATTTAAAACCTGAATTAATAAAGGATACCGCCATTCCGGACGGTTGGTTATTCAATTTAAATTGGTTAAACCTGACTTAATGAGGATACCGCCATACTGGACGGTTGGTTTAAGTTTATATTTCTGTTCCGCCTTATGGCTGGTATATTTGAATTTGACTTAAACAGGATACCCCCATTCCGGACGGTTGATTTAAAATATCACAAGATTATATATATTATTTTATAGGAGATATCTAAATAGTGAATAGTAGAAGTTAATTCATTTTACCTTAGCATTTCTTTTTATTACTTTTCAGTAATTTCATTTTATGTCTTTTAAGTTTATATCAGCTTTAGCTATGTGTTGTAACTAAATTAAATATCTAGGGTTGTGATAAAATCTAATATCACCGGTTTTAAAAAGGGTTAGATTATAGTTTGGGTAATTAAAGAGTTATTTGTTGAGTCATAATCTTAATGCCTTTTTATTAACTGATCACTAATAACATTGAATAGATAAACCTAAAATGAACTAGACATAGGGTCTTTAAGTTTAAAGACCTTATACTCAACAACCCACGATCTTCTTTAAGGATAGATAAACCTTTAATAGATTTCCTTACAGGATAAGAATATACCTATTAGGCGGGGGTAATCATAATTGGAATTCAAACTTAATGAATCTAGGTAATTTGGTTGACATAGACATATGATTCAATTGAATTAAACTAGGTATTTGTAAATGACCATCGGAATAGGCTTTTACATAATTTAATATTCCAGATTAATAAATCAATATTTACCCAACTATGATTTAACTACTTCATCTTTTAATTAATATTGGAAGAATTCACAGCCCTAGATAGTTTTAATTCTCATTAATCTACTCTCAATTTCTTTTACTTGTTTTAAATTTAGAATCATCATTATCCTTTCAAACAACTTGTTAGATATTAGTAATCACTTGACCTCATAAAATTAATAGAATAGATATTAAGTCCTCGTGGGATCGATACTTTTTATACTACTTGAACGATACGTGCGCTTGTGTTATACGTGTGTGATTACGCCGGTCAAGTTTTTGGCGCCGTTGCCGGGGACTTCTTTATCTTTTACTATTAGTTTAAGGGTTAGATACGTTACTTGTATCTAATTTTCTTTTTACTTATTGTTTTCGTTTTATTGTGTTTCAGGTTATCAGAATCTTAATGAGACGAACCAGAAGCTTTGAACTACGACCGCTTGACCCAGAAATTGAAAAAACCATCAGACAGTTGAGAAGGGAAAGGAGACAAGGCCAAGAAGCAATTGTTAACATGGAACCTGAACCTTTGGAGATTGCACCACCAATTCACATTCGAGACATAACCATTCCGGTGGTTGATGGCCTCATTTCATGTATTGTACTTCCTCATTTACCAGCGAATGCATGTGACATCAAAACTTACATTCAGATGATTCAGCAATCAGTGCAATTTGGGGGAAAAGCAACTGAAGATCCTAATACCCACATCAGCAACTTCCTGGAAGTTTGCGGCACTTTCAATTACAACCGAGAAGCTGAAGAAGCAATGAGACTGCGTGTTTTTCCATACTCCTTGAAGGACGGAGCTAAAGCTTGGCTACATTTACTTCCAGCAGGTTCTATCAGAACTTGGAACACTTTAGCCACCAAATTTCTTGCAAAGTACTTTCCACCAACCAGAACTAGAAAACTGAGGAATGAAATCACATCCTTTGTACAACAAGAATCAGAAACTCTCTACGAAGCTTGGGAAAGGTACAAAGATTTGCTCCGGAAATGTCCTCACCATGAGATTCCAAAATGGCTTCAAGTCCAAACATTCTATAATGGACTTTCTGTAATAATGAGAACCACAATTGACGCTGCTGCTGGAGGAGCGTTGATGGCAAAAGGAGAAGATCAAGCTTGGGACCTAATCGAAGAAATGGCCAACAACAATTCCTTGTGGCCAACAGAAAGAATCATGATTCAACGAATTGCTGGAATTTATGAGGTTGGAGCCAATTCAGCAGTCAGTACCAAACTAGATCAAATATGAAAATTCATGGAGACTCTCGGTATGAAAAGCAACATTGGAACCACAAATTCACCATATGGAGAAGCACCAGAACAAAATCAACTTGAAGAAACGGTGAATTATGTCAACAATTTCAACAGACAGGGGAACAATCCATATTCCAACACCTACAATCCAGGGTGGAGGAATCATCCCAATTTCTCATGGAGCAACAATTAAGGGCAAAAGAACTATCCACCACCAGGATTCCAACAGCAAAGCCAGAAGTTTGAAAAAGACCCAGAAATGAAAGATTGGCTTACAGAGATGTTCAAAAAGCAACAAGTAGCATATGATGCTATGCTTCAAACCCAATCTGCTTCCATCAAAGCACTGGAGAATCAAATTGGACAACTGGCCAATGCTCAGAGTTACGAACCGCCAGGTACCCTTCCTAGCAACACAGAACCAAATCCAAAGAACATGGGAAAGGAACAGTGTCATGCCATCATGTTAAAAAGCGGTACTGAAATCAACAAAGATGTTGGAGCCAAAACAACTGCTGAAGATGTTCCAAATGAAGCAGAGAAACATATGGATGAAAAAGAAGCAAAGGAAAAAGAAAAGATTACTCCACCTCCACCTTTTCCTCAGCGTCTTCAGAAAAACAAACTGGACAAGCAGTTTGCTCGTTTCCTGGAGGTGTTCAAAAAACTGCACATCAACATTCCTTCTGCAGAAGCCTTGGAACAAATGCCCAGCTATGTAAAATTCATGAAAGATATTCTTTCACGAAAACGAAGATTGGGAGATTACGAGACAGTAGAATTGACAGAAGAATGCAGCGCCATCATTCAAAGAAAACTTCCCCCAAAGTTGAAAGATCCTGGCAGTTTCACCATTCATTGCGTCATAGGAGAACATAACTTTGGTAAGGCTTTATGTGATTTAGGTGCAAGTGTTAACTTGATGCATTTTTCTATTTTCAGGAAACTGCAGATTGGAGAAACATTTCCCACTTCAGTCTTTTTACACCTTGCTGATAGAACGCTTGTATTTCCAAGAGGCGTTGTTGAGAATGTGTTGGTTAAGGTTGACAAATTCATTTTCCCAGCAGATTTTATTGTCCTTGATATGGAGGAAGACGCAGACGTGCCAATCATCCTCGGGAGACCATTCCTGGCTACAGGTCGAACCATTATTAATGTATAAAAATGAGAATTAACCATGAGGGTACACGACCAGGAAGTAACATTCAATGTTTTCAAGGCCATGAATTTCAGACTTGATGTGATACACAGTACCATTCAGAACTCCAATGCAATGCAAAGTTCTACTGACAAACTTAAAACATGTCAATTGTCTGCGGAGCCTAAAGATAAAGCGTCTTTTGCACTGAAAGAGCCAATTCTTGCACTACAAGCAACAGAAGAGAAAGAGATCCACCAGCTCAACGAATTGGAGGAATTTCACAATCAGCCTTTTGAGGATGCCAAATTGTACAAAGAAAAGGGCAAGAAAAGACATGATGATAAGTTAGTGCGCATACAACTAGAACCAGGGCAGAAGGTACTGTTAAACAAATCAAGGGTGAAATTCTTCTCTTGGAAGCCAAAATCACGGTGGTGAGGTCCATTTATGATCACCAAAGTTTTACCAGATAGAGCCGTTGAGATACATGATCCTGACTCCAATAAAACTTTCAAGGTTAAAAACAAGCGTGTTAAGCACTACTGGGGAGAACCGTTGGAGCGACAAAAAGAAAGTGTCACACTTTCAGATCTAGCATAACGTTCAGGCAGTCACGTCTAGCTGACGACTTAAAACTTAGCGCTCGCAGGGAGGCAACCCATGCAATTTTTGTATATATTGTAATTTGGTGTGATTTAATTTTGTGTTTAGTTTTTACAGGTAAAGTCATTTCACGATGGAAGAAGCTCTCGCAAATCTTCGCAAGAAATTTCCTTCTCTCCCTAAAAATATCTGATAAAAATCTACAAAGCTCGCTTGGAACGGATGAGGTTACTGATGATCAAAGGTATTCCTACTGACATTCGTTGGATTATTGAAGCACAAGTCCGATTGGCAGGTGAGTCTTCTGACTCTTTTATTTCACATCTGTCTGGTTTAGGAAGGAGCACATATGCTAAAAAGAGAAGAGCTAAAAGAATGTGTGTTTGTTATAAATGTTCTCGTATGTTTTGTGATACTCGTTGTCGTTCTTTAGGAGTAATGTCTAATACCCGCGAAGATAAGATTAATTTCATTAGGAATGGCTTGAGTAAGGAGTCTTTGGATAACATATCTAAAACTCTTGAGACGCATCCCTGTGGATTTGTGTATGATGAAAGTCGCAGATTACATACACTATTTTAAAAAGAAAGACTACAGTTAAGTCTTGGGAATCTGACTAAAAAAGACCATGTTTGCCAATTTATAAGAAAATTGGATGGGAAGCTTGTCCCTGACGCATAGACGTTAATCAAACTGTAAATTCTTGTAAATATTATATCTCTTTGTCTTTTTCTTAATAATTGTGATTAATTTTGTTGTTTTCTTATATTTTCTCCGACATGATCCAGACCTTTTTTAGTATCACGATTTATTTTACTATTTTGCTACTAATCGTCCTTTGGAAGATACTAGTGCTATTATTTTACTCACCCTTTTCAGGTATTATAAATTCAACTCATCGTTGCACTTTTGAAGACATCCATAGTAAAACATGGAAGCCACTTCAAGAAGACGAGTTGAAAACATCTGTGTGTTTTGTGGTAGTAGTGTTGGTACTAAACCACAATACGTAGAAGCAGCAAAAGAATTGGGTCGAGTCTTAGCTGCAAGGAATATGCACTTAGTATATGGCGGAGGCAATCTTCGACTAATGGGGATCGTTTCAAAGGCCGTACAGGAAGGAGGCAGTCATGTTTTGGGAATCATCCCAAAACCCTTGGTAGAGGCAAATCTTATTGAACCATCAAACGAAGAGGAACTGATCGTGCCAGGTATGTCTGAACGACTGGTAGAAATGATTAACCGTTATGATGCTTTTATTGCTTTGCCAGGTGGCTTGGGCACATTGGAGGAAATTTTTATAGTGTTATCTTGGGCGAACCTGAACATACACCAGAAACCAATTGGGTTGTTTAACGTTGATGGATTTTATGATTTTCTTTGTGTGTTTCTTGATGATGCCCGGAGAAATGGGTTCGTGTCAAAACCTTTAAAAGAACTCCTCTTTTCTGCCAGAACTGCTCCGGATCTACTTGACCAACTCTTAGCCTATGAACCACAAGTTGACCCTATCATTTCAAAGATAAATTGGTCCGAGGACAATCGTGGTAATAGGCGTCGTGTTAATCTGGATCTTAACCTTTAATTTCTTGTAGTAATTCTGCCAACCAGGTACTATCTTCTAAACTCTTCTTCTACTGTTTAAGACATTGGGGACAATGTCTCATTTAGGTTTGGGGGTGAGTATTAGTTAATAGTATCTTGTTTTTATTGTATTTTTATTTTTAGTCCAAAATTTTTCGAAAATTTAAAAAATTAAAAAAAAAATTTCAAAAACAAAGGCATATTTAAAGATAGGTGATGGTTTGGTGTCTTCCTTCACTCACTACCTCTCAATAAGGAAAAGCTGTGAAGGCACCTAGATAATCATTCACCAGTAGCTTGTTGTGATAGACTAGTTTGGAGGACTCGTTGTTTATTCCTGTCACCAAGCGATAAGAGCCTAATAGGCTTGGGTACTTAAGTGAGCCTCGCTCCACCCTCCCTCTGGGGAATCTACAACGGGAATTCCATTCGACAGTTAGTCGCACACCATGACCAGTAGAAGTTATTTCTTTATGTTTATGGTTTTTATGTTGACTAAAAAGGTGAAATTGGTAAGAGATAGCTGTGTAAGGAATTCTCACTCCTGATACGTATTTCAAACCCATTTTTTCGAAACAAGTTAATTTTTGTTTAATTCCTTTTGAATTATTTAATTTGTAAATTCTCCATAAAACTGACTAAAATAGATCTTCATATGCTCAGTTGGCAGGTATTATCAACATATATAGTAACATACAGACATGAGATAAAATTGAAAAGATTGTAATATTCAGTACTACAGTTTAATTAAAGAAGCATCTCAAAAAGTGATGGAATAAAAAAAAATTTTACATCTGAGATCCGAGTTATTAAGTCTGTAAGGGTGTTTTAACACCTAGTGCCCTAAAACCAACTGGTTTGGGAGTCATTGGCCCAAAGCTCGCTACATGGATCAAAAATGATGAAAATATATATATATATCTGAAGTCTGAGTAATTAAGTCCGTAGGGGTGTCTTAACACCTGGTGCCCTAAAGCCATCTGGTTCGGGAGCCACCGACCCAAAGCTCGCTACATAGATGGAAGGTATTGTATATAAATAAAAAATAGGAAAAAAAATCAAAGAAAAAAATCAGAAAATTCAGAAAATTTATTCCATTACTACAAAATATGTGAACTTTGATAAAACTTTAGGACAAAATATTACTCTCTTATCAACTGCACTTATGACTGTTGTGGGCAAAAATGAGTTGAATAAAACTTTGTTAGCTGTGTATATGAAGAATGATTAAAATAATCGGAGAATTTACTTATTCAGTAATTTAGAATGAAACAAAACAACTAGTAAACTTGGAGTAGAAGTTTCACATAATTAGTCACTAACTTCTTTATTCTTTTTTCTCTTCTCTTTTTGCTTTTGTGTGCATTAGTTTCACTACCTTTTTACTTTTATAAAATGTTTGTGGGTATCATTGCTGTAAACCCTCACGAGACTACAACTCGTCCACTAGGGACACCTAGGGGTTTAAAGGCTTGTTGCATATGCTAAATGCAACCATGATCCCTACGAAAGTGGCTTAGTTAAATTTTATTATGTTATTTTATTTTGCTCGAGGACTAGCAAAATGTTAGGTTTAAGGGTGTGATGAGTGGTAAAACTATCACTATTTCCCACTCATTTAACTTAATATTTTGTATAGTTTCTTGAGTTTTGTGAATATTTTGATGTGTTTTGTGTTATTTTGTAGATAAATAAAGTTTCAGGACATTCTGGAGGTGATTTGGAGCAAAACTGTGAAATTTGGTGAAATTTGGCAAAAAGGGTATTTTGGTAATTTTGAGCGTCCCGACATCGAAACCCTTGGCATCCCGACCTCTAACGTGCATCGGAGACTGCTAATATGCGCCAGGTCAACAAGTCAAAGTTGCCAAGTTTGACTTTGCTAACGTGCACCATGCCACGTGTCATCATCACAAGCAATATGCTAACGTGCACCGCATGCCACGTGTCAAAAATTCAACGAGTCATTTTTTTTTTTAGCCACCATGCCACGTGTCGAAAATTCAGCGATCCAAAAAAAAATAATAATATAATAAAAAAAAATCAGAAAAATAATAATAAAGAATTGAATTTTTTTGCCAATAAATTGAGTTTGATTTCTTAAGTTTCAAATGTACCTCATCCTCTGAAATCCTTATAAATAAATTGAGAGTTCTCTTCTTTAGTTTCTTTTATTCAGTTTTATTTACGTTTGTAGTAGTAATTCTCTTCTATAAATAGTAGCTTTCATTCATCCATGAGGAGCTAACTTCTCCATGTTGAGGTAAAAAGGTAATTCTTTTACTTTTGCTATTTAGATTAATCTCCCTTAAAATATAATATATAAACTATTTAAAACCTGAATTAATAAAGGATACCGCCATTCCGGACGGTTGGTTATTCAATTTAAATTGGTTAAACCTGACTTAATGAGGATACCGCCATACTGGACGGTTGGTTTAAGTTTATATTTCTGTTCCGGCTTATGGCTGGTATATTTGAATTTGACTTAATCAAGATACCGCCATTCCGGACGGTTGATTTAAAATATCACAAGATTATATATATTATTTTATGGGAGATATCTAAATAGTGAATAGTAGAAGTTAATTACTTTTACCTTAGCATTTCTTTTTATTACTTTTCAGTAATTTCATTTTATGTCTTTTAAGTTTATATCAGCTTTAGCTATGTGTTGTAACTAAATTAAATATCTAGGGTTGTGATAAAATCTAATATCACCGGTTTTAAAAAGGATTAGATTATAGTTTGGGTAATTAAAGAGTTATTTGTTGAGTCATAATCTTAATGCCTTTTTATTAACTGATCACTAATAAAATTGAATAGATAAACCTAAAATGAACTAGACATAGGGACTTTAAGATTAAATACCTTATACTCAACAACCCACGATCTTCTTTAAGGATAGATAAACCTTTAATAGATTTCCTTGCAGGATAGGAATATACCTGTTAGGCGGGGGTAATCATAATTGGAATTCAAACTTAATGAATCTAGGTAATTTGGTTGACATAGACATATGATTCAATTGAATTAAACTAGGTACTTGTAAATGACCATCGGAATAGGCTGTTACATAATTTAATATTCCAGATTAATAAATCAATATTTACCCAACTATGATTTAACTACTTCATCTTTTAATTAATATTGGAAGAATTCACAACCCTAGATAGTTTTAATTCTCATTAATCTACTCTTTTTAAATTTAGAATCATCATTATCATTTCAAACAACTTGTTAGATATTAGTAATCACTTGACCTCATAAAATTAATAGAATAGCTATTAAGTCCTCGTGGGATCGATACTTTTTATACTACTTGAATGATATGTGCGCTTGCGTTATACGTGTGTGATTACGCCGGTCAGGATGATAGCAAATCGAAAATAGGATATATGTTTACTTTAAATGGCGGTGTTGTAAGTTGGAAAAGCTCAAAGCAGTCAACTACAGCGGACTCCACCACTGATGCCGAGTATATTGCAGCATCTGAGGCAACTAAAGAAGCAGTCTGGATAAAGAAGTTCATCACGGAGCTGGAAGTGCTTCCCGCGATAAAGAATGACGTCACGATGTACTGTGACAACACGGGCGCCATTGCTCAATCAAAGGAACCAAGGTCCCACCAGAAATCCAAGCATGTACTCAGGCGATTTCATCTCACCAGGGAGATTGTTGAGAGAAAATGAGTTATTATAGAGAAAATATCCACAGAAGATAATCTTGCAGATTCTCTGACTAAAGGGCTGACTGAACAAAAGCATGACAGGCACACCCGAGAGTATGATGTCCAGATTCATGCAAGTTGGCTATAGTGCAACTGGGAGATTGTTAAGGATATGCCCTATACCCAAATGTGGATGGGCTCTATGTACATGTATTTGTAATATTTTCATTAATTAATAAAAATGGAAATCTTTATTATACGTGTCTTACATAACTTATATGAATCATCAACGCTGTAATAAAGCCCTTGGAGTAATAAGACGATGGCTTCCACGCCTTATGAGAATCATTACTCTTAAATGTTCATAGTCATAGTTTTGTGAATAATCTGGGCGTTCACAAAGCGGAGAGACTAGCATGATGATATGATCCACCCTTAAGTGGGGTAGCCGATCTCATAGGCTACTAGCGGAGATCGGTCTGCTTGGTGTATCACATGGATGCATGAGTTTCTCGTGTCCATCGAACTGACCGCCGAAAGTTTTCATATGGAGTGTTTATCCCATTTGTCTGTGAGAACTTTCATGTATCGATTATATGACTAGTCCTTAGACTTGAGGTCTATACAATAGTATGTGTGGACCAAATAACTTTGACATTCTCCTTCCCCGGTTCAAAAGATCCGGTCATAAGGGTATGATTGGGTCATTTGTTGAAACACATGCAGTTTGTAAAGATACAAAAGAGAATCGCCACTCTCTCGGATAATATTTTCTTATAAGAGTAGTATTCCAGTTCGCGGGTTGATATGTGTGATCAGTGCTTGAGACTGTGGCCACAGCGGAAGAATCATGTGAGATTCTTGGGTTGACACGATTCATGACACTATCAACATCATACTTTTGACCATATGGGTAGACACTTTCCGTACCCTAGGTCAATAGGTGGGGATACAGTGAGGCGATGGACCGTAACATATGTAAATCGCATACAGAATGGGTATATATATCTTTCCTTCTCATTTGGGGGCCTTGACATGTTGCTAGATTTCAACCTTGGTCATTGAAATCGAACGACCATCTGATCGGAGGATAATTTATGTTCGATTAAATTATCACGATTCATTTCATGTCCAACTTGAGGGGAACCCAAAAGGTCACTCACAAAAAAGTCGAAATCAATGGTTAATAGTGCACAGTACAAATATAACAGCATATATGATTGCTGAAGGAATTGTTCATAAATGGTTCAATGTGTTTAATTATTGAACAAATCATTTATGAGGTTCAATAGTGCCTCAGGGATTGGTAAATGACGGTGGGGACACTTTGGGAATTGGAATTATAAAAAAAATTACTATTCACATGAATAGTAAAAAAAATTTGTTATTTGTTTTGAATTCCAATTCGGCCCAAACTCTTATTAGGGTTTTATAATCTCATTAAACCACTAAATTAAGATCCAATGGCTAAGATTAAATTAGCTTTTATCCCACATCAGATTCTTAATTAATTTTGTTGTCTTTGTAGCACTATATAAACCCAAAGAATTCTTCACAAATTTTTTACACCAAACCTTTCATATCTTTGGTTTATATAAGTGAGCAACTCTAAAGTTTAAGAGTAAGCCACTGATTTTGAGGATCCTTAAGTCTAATTGACTAGAGGAACCTCGAGTTAAAAGTTTTGAGGTATTTGCCTAGGCTAGCACCAATGGCAAAATACCCGTGCACTCAAGGCGTATTCTTGCCATTGAGTTTTGGCTTTGGTGTGTGCATCTTTGGAGGCCACACACTTGGGTGGCTCTTTGGAACGTGGAAGGCTTGCTGAGTTCGAGAAAAGCTTGTAGATTGGAGGGAGGACTGGAGGAGTCTTCGGTTCAAGTAAGTCTTTTTCTTTCCTTATTTTAATTAGAGTTCTTATGATAGTTGGCATGTTTAGGTTTATGTTCTTTGCATGTTTTATGAGTTTTATCCTTAAAATATATAGTAACATATCTAGGCTTGTAGAATAATAAAAACAAATGGGTCTTGGGCAAAGGGAAAACGGTATAATAATTTTGATTTTCCGCTGCGCACTCGCGGCCGCTTCCCAACAACTTGTCTCTAAAATGTCAAGTGTTACTGTTATGCAAAATGAGGCAGGGGAACTGACTCCTATCAAGGTAGTCACGGGTTGGCACATGTGCATAGATTATAGGAAGCTGAATGCTGCCACTCGAAAAGACTATTTCCCTCTTCTTTTTATTGACAAGATTCTCGAACGTGTAGCATGTCATCCATTCTACTGTTTTCTAGATGGTTACTCAGGATACTATCAAATTGAGAATTCCTTAGAAGATCAAGAGAAAACCACATTCACATGTATGTTTGCCACTTATGCTTTTCGCCGCATGCCATTTGGGTTATGTAATGCCCCTGCTACTTTTCAGAGATGCATGCTGAGCATTTTTAGTGACATGATTGAAAAATGCATGGAAGTGTTTATGGATGATTTAACAGTATTTGGCGATTCTTTTTATGCATGTTTACTTAATCTGAAAGCAGTGTTGAGTCGATGTCAAGAAAAAGGCCTCATTTTTGAATTGGGAAAAGTGTCATTTCATGGTCTCTTCAAGTATTGTCCTAGGTCATATTGCCTCTTCCAAGGGTATTGAAGTTGCCAAATCAAAAATTGAGTTGATATACAAGCTGCTAATACCCAAAACTGTGAAAGATGTTCGGTATTTTCTTGGGCACACTGGTTTCTATAGGAGGTTTATACAGAATTCTTCTTCTATCTCTAGACCACTGTGTAACCTCCTTGTTAAATATTCTTTATTTCAATGGACACAAGAATGTGAAGATGCCTTCAAAACTTTAGTCATTAAACTCACATCTGCCCCAATTATGCAACCACCTGACTGAACTTACCATTTGAAATTATGTGTGATGCTAGTGACTACGCAATTAGGGCAGTTTTAGGACAAAGTAGAGAAGGGAAACCTTTCGTTGTCTATTATGCTAGCATGACCATAAATAGTGCTCAAATGTACTATTCCAAAACTGAAAAAGAGCTGTTAGCTTTAGTTTTTGCTTTGGACAAATTTCGTGCATACTATATCGGCTCACCCATCACTGTTTTTTACTGATCACATAGCTCTTAAGTATCTTCTTTCGAAGAAAGATACTAAGGCAAGATTGATTAGGTGGATCCTATTGTTGCAGGAATTCGTTCTAACCATCAAAGATAAAAATAAAAAATAAAAAAAAGTAAGGTGTTGAAAATGTGGTGGCAGATCACTTGTCTCGCTTGGAGTTTAACAACTCTACCGATGGCCCTCCAATTCGTGAGGATTTCCTCGATGAACATCTTTTTTCAGTCACACGAGCACCATGGTATGCATATATTGTCAATTATTTAGTTTCCAGTGAGTGTTCATCCATTTGGAGTGCACAAGATAAGCGTAAATTCCTGGTCGAGGTACGTAATTTTTACTGGGATGATACATATTTATTTAAGTACTGCTCTGACCAAATACTGCGACGTTGCATTCCTGAAGATGAGGTTGTAAGTGTACTTATCTTTTATCATTCCCATGCATGTGGAGGCCATTTCTCAGTAAAGAAAACTGCTGCAAAAATCTTGTAGTGTGGTTTTTATTGGCCTATTATCTTTAAAGATACAAATGGGTCATGTCATTCATGTGAAAGGTGTCAAAAATTAGGTGCCCTATCCCATCCTCATATGATGCCTCTTAACCTTTTTCCTGTCATTGAAGTATTTGATTGTTTGGGTATTGATTTTATGATACCTTTTCCACCTTCTTTTGGGTACCTTTATATTCTTTTTGCAGTAGATTATGTATCTAAATGGGTTGAGGCAGTGGCGTGCGGAGCAAATGACAATACTACTATGGTTAAATTCTTAAAGGAACATGTACTGTCACGCTTTGGCACCCAACGCGTAATTATTAGTGATCAAATGACACATTTTTGTAATCGATCATTGAGGCCTTGATGCGTAGGTATGGTATGGTGCATAAGATTTCTATTGCTTATCACCCAAAGACAAATGACCAAGCAGAGTTAGCAAATAGGGAGATAAAATAAATATTGGAGAAAACGGTAAATCCCGACCGTAAAGATTGGTCTTTACGACTTCCAGATGCACTTTGGGCATACCGCACTGCTTACAAATACCCACTTGGGATGTCTCCTTACAGGCTTGTATTTGGAAAGGCGTGTCATTTGCTTGTTGAGTTAGAACATAGAGCTTCTTGGGCTATTAAGACTCTTAACTTTGATCTGAGTGCTGCAGGTACCCAGAGGAAGCTATAACTGACAGAACTTGAAGAGTAAGGAATGATGCGTATGAAAACTCTTGCCTCTACAAAGAAAAGATGAAAAATTCCCATGACAAGCAGATAATTAGGAAGAATTTTGAGCCCAACGAAAAGGTCTATCTCTATGATTCTCGACTCCATCTTCACCTAGGCAAGTTGCGATCCAGATGGACAGACCTTTTATCGTGAAACAAGTTTTCCCCCATGGAGTTGTCGAAGTGGAAGATCCTATTGACGGTAGAGTGTTCAAAGTCAATGGCCAGAGACTAAAACCATTCTTGGACAATATGATCCATGTCGCAGATGATACCCCTCTTACTGACCCTATTTATGCGGATTGATCTTCTTTTCTCCATTGTTGTACATTATTTATTTATTTCTTTATTTATTATCTATTTCTTTTTAATATTTCCTTTTTTTCTTCCTTTTGTTTTGTTTCGTTTCTTATTTCTTTTACAGGATAACACAATATTTCATCCAGGTTCACGAACTCACTAGTCAGGTGAATTCCTTCCTTGCCTTTTGTCTTTCCTGTTGTTATATTGAGGATAATATTTCATTTAGGTTGGGGGTGGTATTATCATGTGTTTTACCTGATTGTGTATGTGTTATTCCTGTTATTCTTTATTAAGAAAAAAATTTTTTTTTGTTTGGTCTGTTTTTAGTCCTTAATAGTAAAGCATAAGTCCAATGATGATATTGTTTGCTTTAGGATGAAGTCTTAGAAACGATAAGTTCTTTAAAGTGCTTTTATCTGATGCCTTGAGTAGTTGATCTAGGTTAGACTCGTAAGCACTTAACTATAGGTTTTTAGCAGTAAGAACCTAGGTAGTTGGCAAAGTGACTAGTTAAAAAAATTGCATGTCGATGAATGACCGTTTGCTTGGATGTCTATCCTGATTTTCTAGTGTTATGATATATGGTTAAAAATAAAAAGAGAAAGTCTCTAAAGAATGAAATTAAACCTCCTATAACCGATAAGCGTGAAGCTACCCATGGGCGAGTGTTAGGACCACCATGAGGAAAAAATACTACCTTAAAGGGTAGGTGTGTTGAAAACAAAAAAAAAAAGAAAAAAAAAAGAAAAAAAAAAAAAAAGACAAAGAAAACAATCATCATACCATACTGAGCACAGAAAAGCAATTATAGAGCACATTTGAGATATCTAGGTTGGTTTGACCCATCGGATCACAATTTTTAAACGAAATCATTGAGTTGGCTTACCTAGGAATCAAGCTGTGAATGAACCTTTATACACACAATGTGAGTCTGGCTTAGATGATTTATTCAAGGACTTGGGTTCGAGTTGCTTAGAGTACTTTGAAGGTTCTTTGGTTTCATTACTAGAAATTCTTTGAGTACAAGAATATGTGAAACTATTGGGACTATTTCATTTTGTTATTTTCATTTTGCATGAATTATGTGTTTTAAATGACGTTTGTGGGTGTCGTCGCTGTAAGCCCTCACGAGACTATAACTCGTCCATTAGGGACACCTAGGGGTTTAAAGGCTTGTTGCATACGCTAAATGCAATCGTGATCCCTACGAAAGTGGCTTAGATAGTTTTTATTTATTTATTTAGTTCTTATTTTATTTTGCGTTTGAATTGCTAGGGACTAGCAATAAGCTGGTTGGGGGTTGTGATAAGTGCATGAAAGTGTACTTTGAACATCGCTAAATCAGCTTAATTATCATGTATTTAATCTTAATTAGAGTTTATTTTATGCTTTGCTATTAGGAGCAATGGAATGTGAAGTTTGGAGCAATTACGCGTATTTTAGGACCTTACGGATGCATCGGAAGCACGCTAGAAGAGTAGAGACGCGGGACGCACAACACCAGAATTTGGCACTAACGCCGCGACGCTCGTTTCTTGGCACCGCGGCACCTCCACAGGATCCCCCCATACTAATTGGCCGCAAGTTTGGCGCCGCGGCGCCCCAGAAGAGTTCCTGAAGCTTATTTTGGTCGTGTTTTACGCGTATATGGACTCCCAGACTTCTCTATATAAACCTAAGCTTGTCATAAACCCTAAGAGAGAGAAAAATAGATAGAATCAAGGGAGAACACACATCAAAGAGCCAAAAACACAAAGAAAAACGAAGAAATTCAAGCTGACATGATGTCTCTCTCATCTATCAAGGCGAATTCTCTCTTCTGCATGGTGAACTAATCTCCCACGCAAAGCTAAAGATGAACTCTTGTATTTAAGTTCTTATGTTTATGTTGTTGATTCCTAAGTACTTTTTAATGTTTAATATAATTGATGTTTGTTATTCTTTATTATCTTTTGATTGATGAATCCAGAAACTGTGTTTTATCAATTTGCATATAGGAATAGTCATGCTTCTTCCATGTGTGATTGGGGAACCCAGTTGTGACTGGTAAAGTTGTTTTATGAGTTGATCTTCTGCTGCAGTATTGCCTGAGGGTATATTGTCGACGTTAAATAGGTCATAACGATAACTTTGTGTGTTGTTAACATAGAGAAAATAAATCATCGATTATCTTAGAATTTAATGTGTTTTGAATTGAATATCTTCCGATTGTTGGTTTGGGATGTGAAACCTTCAATTGAGTAATAAAATGAATCAATAACTGAATATAAGAATTTGATACAAGAGGGAATCCCGACGCTTTGTTGCTTCTCTCATTTGATAACCTTTTACGTTTTTTCTATTAATCTTTACTTTAAATCACCAATTCAATCTACTTATTCTCATTAAACGTTTTCATTAAGTGAATCAGTCCCTTGTAACCATCTCTCTGAGGAATCGACACCCCAATTATACTGCAGCCGCAAGTACTTTTTGGACGTAATCACCTCTCATTCTCACCAGGACCTTAGACCTCCACCTTATTAAGTGCTAAAACTCATTCTACCCCTCGTCAGGTTTTTGAGTTCCTCTTTTCATATTTTAGTTCTTCATTGTTCTAGCTGTTTCAATATTCTCCTCCAGGAATTGCAGAGAATCACTTCGTGACAGGAATGAACATATATACTCATTGAGATCTAATAATTCTGTAAAAGTAATTTCACATTTATCATATATAATGTCTAAGTGCTGTGGAATGACGAGACCGCAAATTGATGATCTCCAAAATGTGCAAGCAAAAACAACCCAATGAGATTACATTTACAAATAATGAATAAACAAATAAAAGTAATTGGGATGACAATGAAACAATTCACTTGTAACAGAGAGCTCAAAATTGAAAACATATTTTCCTATTAATTATTATAAATTTCATCAAACGAAAGGTACAGGATTGACAAGACAATAATACCAACATATCTAAAATCAAATTTACTAAAATTATCAATATATGGCTGCTGAAACCAAACAAAGGTGACTGTTTGTTGAATGGTTGGACCCAAAATTTTGATCTCTTCCCTTTGTTATATTTAGAATGTCTATTCTAATGAATTATATCCACTTCTTGATACTTGGTGACTTGAGAATCCTCTATCTGGCGAGGAGGTGGTCCGTAGAAACCATTTACCCGTGGTCTGCTGTAGTCTCTGTCACCCCCATTGTAACCACCTCCTCTACCCCCATAACTTCTAGAGCCAAAACGGCCCCTTGGGGCATCCGTCGGGTAGCTGCCTCGGCCTCTCCCTCCTGTTAAAAATAATTTCAATCATCAGGAAAACACAAGAAAACCAAGGAGTAAAGCTCAAACTCAATTGCCGTCGAACTCTTGCAGTAATTCATTTAGTTTTCAGAGTTGTGGAATACAAAGGTGCCGTCATAATTCTAGACGCAACGATTATGATTATGAGATGGGCATGCAAAAGAAGACCAACTATTTGATTTGATCACAACAATCTGATCCACTCAACCCAATGTAGTTTTACAGGTGCATTGGGTGGTAAATCCAATACGTCACAATGAAGCCATTGAAATAATAACAACATTAAATAGAGTCACCTAGAACTTTGATGATATACTGGTGATGATAATGATCATACGCAAATTGAGGCCATATAAATGGTAAAAGATATTATCAAAAAGTGAGCAAAAAACATACTTCCTTCTCGAGATGGTATATTGCTGCTCGGTCTGCGCTCCTCAATGAACACCTGTTGCCCTGCAACTTGTGCAGAACCCTCCTACATACATATAAAAGGGATGTAAAAAAGAGTTTATTATATATAATTCATTAATTAGGGTCCTGTCCAAACATAACTTTTAGTTTAAGGAACTAATACCAATTTTAGAATGAAAAAGTCAGTTCAAGAACGTTTTGCTGGCACCAAAACATGAAACGAATACAAAATCAAAAAGGGGAAAAACTAATGCATGCTTGCGATTGAGAATAAATAGCACAAGCGCATGTTGACCTTAAAATCGTAAGGGCCAAACTGAAGCAACTATAATCTCCTGCTGTGAGTGTCCACTTCAGTTGTTAAAGACCCACCACAGCTTCTTCCACAGATAGAGAGAGAACATTTAAAGGAAAAAAATGGAGAAAAATAAATGTCGCACTAAAATTCACACCTGGACTGCATTGAGAACACCGGTCATATCTTCAAACTCCACAAAAGCATAGCAAAAACCAACATCCTGCAAATCAGAAAAGTATTTAGTTTATCAAAGAGAGAGTGCAATACATACAGCCATACATAAGCCAAGAATGAACCTTGCGACTCCGGATCACCACGCCCTCGGAACTGAGTTCACCAAATTTTTTAAATTCCTCCGCAATTTCAGATTCAGATACATGAGGAGGCAAGTTTCTCACATAAACCGACTTTATTTCTTCTGAAATCACACATATAGGTCACATAAAAAATAATTAATAATGCTTTACATAAAGAAAATCAACACAGAGTCATTTCAGGCAACAAAAGCAATTAAATGCAAAAAAACTTTTTCTTTGTTTTATTTTCGGGTACAGAAGAGAAGAAATAGACTTCAATTGGTTCTTGCAAGCTATTGTCATACTATGATTCCCTATACCATAAAGAAAGAAGATATCTAATCATAGCAGTTAAAAAACAACCTTCATCTTCGACAGCTGAAACTTCCTCCCCTGTGTCAGCCCATGACTTTTCACATGCATATGACAACACAGTGTCATGCTGAGCGGTTGGCTGGGGAACATGGTACCAGTCTGGAAAAGGTGATACATTCTGGTTAACACTAGGCTGGGAAGCATCTGATGGGGCAGATTGTCCTTTAGCAACCCGTAACTACCAATAATTAAGTGGAAAAATAACAAAAGTTAGTCAATATGTATCAGGGAATTCTCATTCAATAGGCTATGGATACATGCACATGCAAGCACCCATACAAAACACATAATAAAAATATATAAAAAAAAAACCGAGAAAATATAACTACTATGCGTAGTAATTACAATAGAAGCATAAGTGTGCTTTTGAGGCTCTCCAACAGGTTGCTCGACAGAAGCAGGAAGGTGATTTTGTACTGCGGCAACTGTATTTTGCAGTGAACCATTCAATTCTTCGGCAGAACTGTCCTCCAAAATATTGTCAGACTCAGGGGCTTGCTGCAAACGTTGCTCAGGAAAACTGTAATTGTCAACTGGACCGTTTTGTTTGACATCGACAGGAGTCACATATTCCATTGCCTGGATTTCACCACCCACCAAATACCTCGGTACTGCCAAACAAAAGACAGTTTTATCTTTTCAGAACATATCACAAATTCACAATATCAGATTTATGCTACCTGATAGTACTGAGGAAAAAATTTTAATATGAATCTACATTAAGGAATGTGCAGGTCACAAACCCTCAATATCCGAAATTAGAGACAAACTATTTTTGCAAAGACATCAGTCACATATTCAGATAACAAGACAATAAAGTGCATAAATTAGATTCGGCAACTGTATTGCATGCAGAACATTTTTGCTAAGGACCAAGAAGGCAAGAATAACACAAATGAATGCAAGATAGATAATCATTTATTCACTATGATTCCATACAATTACATAGTAACACAGTTCAGCTGCCTCTTCCCTATCTTTATTTTACACCACAAAACTCCTATTATTCTACCAAATGGTGTCATGATAAAAATCCTAAAATTCCACAACTCAGGATATACAGATACTGGTTCTGGAATTGTCGGAGCACTAAGCTTGGAATTGAGATTGCTCTGGGCTAAGAAGACAGCTGGATGGTGCTGAACTTGTTCCTCATCAATGAAGTGAAAAATATCATTAAGCACAAAATAACCTTTCTCCTGAGGCGCAAGGTAAAAGGTTTGAACAAATTTCCTCCTCCCAATGAAATCTTTTACTTGCACAGAACCAGAAACTATCACAAGAACACCTCCATTCCAAGATTCCAGGGAATTTGCCGTCTTGATTTCAATTCCAGTCAAATTCAGAGACATGATGAGTGAATGGATTTGCTGCCAAAGAGATAAGAAAAAAGATTAATAAAGGAACCCACAAAATTAGCCGCTATTGCTTTTATAAAAGCTTACAACCACGTGTACAAACTACAATTCCAAAAAAACATAATAATAATCAACGAATGGACACTCTGGGTGATAACCATCTGATATTAACTGGACAGATAAACGAAAAAAACATTTTACAGCGCTCAAATTATTCATTTATTGAAGCAACTTAAACAAACAATACATGAATGTCTCGCCATTATTTTATTTATGTTATTATTTTTGTATACTTCCCTCTGTTTCACATAAAGATGCTTGAGCATGTGAAGAAACCACCATTGGTCTCGCATCAAAATGAGCACACATTTATTATCAGCTACCTATATCTAGTAATAATATTCCAAATATATACTGAAGTATTAATTTTCACAATAATGTATAGCAGAAAGGCCATTGCCCCATTAAACCTTCAAGATAAATGACAGCATTGCAGAGAAACCAACAGCAATCAAGAACATCAAGCAACCCAATTAACCAGATATTACAATATGCTAACATTATCCAGAATCCTATACAGAAAACACTGCCACATTAAGACAATTCGCAACATCAAGTAACCGAAAAATTCAAACAACAACGAGTGAAAGATAACATACCAGCATAGCAGTAGCGGTCGCTCTAGTGTTACCGTCAATTCGAAGCATAGTACTGGCATCACTGTAAAATTGGTAACCAAAATCCGGCTGTTGCTGTAGGACCTGATAATACTGCCTCACAAAGTAAGTGCCCACCTGAAACAATCACATAAAAAAATTAAAAATTAAAATAACAACCAAAATTAAAAAAACAAAAAACAAACCCAGTTGGTAAAGTGAAGTATAAACCAGAAACCTGAGCAGCAGTGACTGGAATAGAAAATGGAGAGGCCATTTTCGAGAGCAAACGTTAAACCCTACTAAACCCTAGATCCAATCCAAGATCTGTAACCAAAAAAATCAGTAACCAAACCCTTTATAAGCATCCATATTTACACACCCATTATTGGTTACTTCAAAAAAACAAAACAAAATAACATAGCAAGTGAAAAAAATTATATCTTTGATGTCGGTTTTGTGAAAGAGTAATATACCTAGAGGGATTACACTTAACGCTGTGTTTGGTTGGGGGGTTTTGGAGGGGAGGGGAGGGATTATTTTAAATTTTATGGTTTTGGTTAATTTTTGAAGGGGAGGGGAGGGGAGCAAATCCCTCCTAAGTCAATTTAGCCCCTCCAAAATGGGGGGTTTTTGAGGGGAGAGAAAGTGATAATTAAATTTTAAATGTAATTACTAATTATCCCTACTTATATTGTTTTACTTTTATTTATAACATGCTATAAGGATAAAATAGTAAATTAATTTAAAATCTCTCCCAATCAAACATATATTTAATTAAAAACCCTCCCCTCCCTCCCCTCCCCTCCTTTGAACCAAACATATATTAATTAAAATCTCTCCCCTCCCCTCCCGACTTAAGAGAAGATCTTCTCCACTGATTCTTTTGTGTTTGTTTGGGGGCATTTTTTTTTAAATTTCTTTATCTAATTACATAATAATAATAATAATAATTATTATTATTATTATTATTATTATTATTTATTTTTATTTTTTTGAAAGTTTATTATTATTATTATTATTATACGCTTTTTACATACAACAATAAAAATATGAAAAAAAAAACATTAGTTGGAAAAAAAATAAAAAATTTTAATTTTATGGGCAAAAATTATTAAAAGTGAAAAAAAAAAAAGAAGAAGAAAAAGACACCTCCACGCGCTTGATGTAGTGTGTGATTAGAAAATAAATTTATCTTTTCAACAAATCTTCCAAAATATAAAGTAATTTGTGAAAAAAATTACATATTGTCAATTTACATATCATAAAATTTAAAATAAGAACAATTATGAATATGTTTAAAAAAAAAGGTAAAATATTATCTTAATATTGATAAGAGAATAATTATTTCAAGCTAATCATTTTTAAACATTCATATCTTTTTCATCCAAACTCTAAATCAAAATCTGTAAATATATACATACACTTAACGTGCGTATTTACTACTTTCATCAACAAACCTCTCAATTCGAAATTATATAATGTTAAAATTAGTCTAAATTTTTTTATTTAACATATACTTCATATTAACTTTCCTTATACTCATCTTTTTACCTTAGTCACACATTGGTGACTAACATTTATGACTTAAAGTTGTGTTATGTATGCCTCAATCACATTACTTAACTCAGTCATATTATTGATCCATATTCACATTGAGTATAGTCAAAATCACATTTTACTTAACCACAAAGAGCTCACTCATAGTTGCATTTTTATCTACAGTCTCAATGTGACTATTAATTGGGTGACTGACAATTTAGTTATTGGTTTGTCTCAGTCACATTTATGGTCTCAGTCACATATTGAATACTGAAAGTTTTATTATATGTGCCGTAGTCACATTTGTGGCCTTAGTCACATATTGGTTACTGTTAGTAGAGAAAATCACCTTAGGACGAACGAGTATATGAAAGAAGACGAAAAAGAAAGACGAATATCGCGCAAGGACGAACGAGTCTATGAAGGACGAAAAGGAATGAAGAGGCTAAGGCATAGTCTCCCACCAAACGAGGGACCATGAAGGGGAAATAAACGATCACCATAAGAACAGGTACCTTGCAGTTGACCCCACGGCCTAGCGTTGGGCAGTAATCCCCACGATCCAGGCGCACAACTTTGCAGTTAAGTGCACGATCTAGCGGTTACATGCAAGCATGAAACGTTGGCGTCCTTGAACCAAGGAAAGCAAAACTGCTTAAGCGGTTGGCCGGATTCTTCACTATAAAAGGTTCAGGCGTGGGAAGAAGCAAGAGGAATAAAAATGAAGACTTAAAATGAGCATGTATTTTAATTTCCTAGCTTTGTAATTCGTAGAATCGTAATTTGTGTGCTTGCGCCCCTTGGAGACATTTTCGTAACAATCAAACACCCATTGCTGGGATTTTATCTCAAGAGGTTTGGACCTTACACGCGTATTGACAAAAAATTGTGCAAATAGATTTTGGTGACCACAGTGGGAGATTTGGTGCAAAAAGTGAAGATGCCTCCGAAAAGAAACACTCAGACTGGCTCAAGTACAGAGTAAGAGGGATTGGAGCAAACCAACCAGCCCCACGTCCCAACGGTAGTAGGCCATTTTGAGGGTCTAGCAGAAGCAAACCGATATGATACTATGCGAGAGTTCAGCCCTAACGTGATTCGTGCCTTGTTCGGTGATTTCACCCAGGATGTTGTCGAACATGTTAGGCTTCAAAACGCTCACATCATAGATAAGTTTACGCTAGTGATTCGCATTACGAAAACATGGCGAAACATCTGAGCTCATTAAACGAGCTAATGGCCAAATGTGTGAACGGAGGAACAGGCCCACCATGGACTACACCTCCTCCAGCACCAAGTAGCTATGAGGCTGGTCCAAGCAACGACCCTCCTCTACCAGGGACTACCACCCCTGCAGTACCCCGAGGGGGAATAAATCCTAGAGGTATTGGCCCACATTTAGGACCTAACATGGTACAATATGAAGTAGTGTTGCCCCAAGGTTTACAGGGGCAGGGTCACGACCATGTCCCATTTGTGAGTGGACCACAACTGCCACCTGTAGGAGTGTCATTCAATGGCAATGACATGTTAAGAGAATAAATGACCGAGATGTTGGACAATTATGACCCATAGCATCACTATTTGTACAGATCACGGTGTTGTTGTACAAATTAACTATGTGACAAAGGAGATTGCTCTCTTATCATTTGTGATTAGATCACCAAGATATATAAATGATAGGAGGTCCTTATGATTTGTTCCTGGATTGAGAATGATATGAGACAGTATCAGTCCACAAAGGATAAATCATTAAATATCCCTAGTCAGAGTATTATCGAGATTGGACATCGATAATGCGTAAAAGACTAGTATTACATTTGTCCACGTTATGAGGGCATAACGAACGACATAGTTCTCATATATTTTGGTATAGGATACTCATGCAAGTGTAATAGGAGGTTGTGTTTTACCAATGGTACGGGAAACAGCTTCGCTCTGGATAGACCCCCTCGGAATTCCATTGGTAGTATGACTATGTGTCTATGGAAGTCCGAAATCAGGGTAGGTTTATTTGGTCTTAACCTGAGACTTGCACCGCTAATACTTGCGACAATCAATATACTTGGTTTTGGTCGTCCAGGGCTTTAACCGGTTTCTGTGTACGCCTCTTCTGGGTATATCGAGAATCGTAGTGTGTGTGGGTGTGATGTCGAGATGGAAGTATCACTCCAGTCATAGTGGAGATGATGGTCAAGTAGGATACGAACTCGTTCTCTTATATGCTCGAGCTATCGGGATATTATGACTAGGTCATGTTTATCCGATTATAGAGACTAGTTACCAGAGATCCGATATGTGCTTCGTACGGGGCAGACACAATTCCAGCCCCAGGCCTAGCACGTGACATCCGAAATTGGATCGAAATACGCAATACTACGTATACTACGCCTGATATAGATCACATATTCCTATAAGGATATTTATGGAGAATTGGGTAGGCATGGCGCTTTGCTAGAAGCCAACCTGTTGGACAATTATGACCCATAGCGTCACTATTTATACAGATCATGGTGTTGTTGTACAAATTAACTATGTGACAAATGAGATTGCACTCTTATCATTTGTGATTAGATCACCTAGATGTATAAATGATGAGAGGTCCCTATGATTTGTTCCTGGATGGAGAATGATATGAGACAGTATCAGTCCACGAAGGATAAATCATTAAATATCCCTAGTCAGAGCATTGTCGAGATTGGACATCGATAAATTCGTAAAAGACTAGTATTACACTTGTGCGCGTTGTGAGGGCACAACGGCATAGTTCTCATATATTTGGGTATAGGATACTTATGTAAGTGTAATAGGAGGTTGTGTTTTACTGATGGTACGGGAAACAGCTTCGTTCTGGATAGACTCCCTCGGAATTCCATTGGTAGTATGACTATGTGTCTTTGGAAGTCCGAAATCAGGGTAGGTGTATTTGGTCTTAACCTGAGACTTGCACCGCTAATACTTGCGACAATCAATATACTTTGGTTGAGGTCGTCCAGGGCTTTAACAGGTTTTGTGTACGCCAATACTGGGTATATTGAGAATCGTAGTGTGTTGGGTGTGATGTCAAGACGGAATTGTCACTGCAGTCATATGGAGATGATGGTCACGTAGGATACGGGACTGGTTCTCTTAAATGCTGCAGCTAACGGGATAAAATGACAAGGTCATGTTTATCCGATTATAGAGACTAGTTAAGTGAGAAGCAATGAGTGTGGATTTTGTGGCAAAATCACAAGTGCTATCACACTTACGAGACATGCGAATGTGATAGGGAAGTCCACCCATGAGCCGGGAACCGTTCGACGAAGCTCGGAGCTTGACGAAGGAACCAAACGAAGGCCAAACTAGTGAGCACTGGCAGCTCACTGCCGTGACCGGTAGATGGGCAGAAAGTGATTTTTTGTTCGTCGCGCGTCGCTCAACCGATCAATGTGAGTTTTCCGCACACCTCATATGATTGTATTTACACTTGTTTCATGCTTGATGAATGATTTTGGGAAGCTTAGAACACACCAACAATGGCATCTAGAGCAATGTTTGAGCATGAAATGTTTAGGGCTTAAAATTTGGGTAATTTGTATTTAAGCATGATTTTGTGAAATTGGATGAATGAGTATGCTTAAAACATGTTGAATTGAAGTTTGATTGGATCAATTTCATGAAATTGGATTGGATCAATTTTCCCCCCAAGTTTGGTGTTGGCCGAATGCCTTAGCCCTATTTTGTCTTGGAATTTTTTGATTTTTATTCATTGGATGAGTTAGAATCAATTAGGATGTTGATTTAATGTTGATTGTGGATTAATTGGATTGAAACCAAATCGGATATAAAATCCCCTCATTGGCCGAGACTTGGAAGCATAAATTGGGTTTGATTTTAATCAAAATGTGTTGGACATGTGATGATGAAAATGAGCATGATTATTGTGTTATTGATGTTTTAGAAATGTTAATTTGGGTAATTAATCATGTTATACACTTTGGTAATTAAATATGGAAAATTAGATTTTGGAATTTAATTATTTGGGCCTTAAAATTGGATTTGGGCTTTAATGTTGTAAATCGGCTTATTGGGCTTTGTTGTACAAAGTTGGGTTAGGCAAAATTGGTTGGATCCAATTGGGCCCAAAACCGCTTCCATAAAGCCCAAATGCGACTTAATGAACCTTTAAAGTTTAATTGGGCCTAATGGGCCAAGATTGATTTCTGGGCTTGACCCGAGTTGACCAAAAGTCCACGCCTCAAGAAATTAATTAAAAGCCCATTGGACTTTAATTAAATTGACGTTAGACGTTAATTTGGCTTTGAGACCCGTTGCGATTAAATTTGGAATTTAAGTCGTAAAAGTTCATTATTAAAGTGTAGTATTTAATTTGGAATTAAATATGTGAATTAGAATTAAATGTATATTGAATTGGATTTAATTATGTAGTTTAATTTAATTCGAGAATTCGTACTTTGAGTACTTATTCGCAAAACGAGTTTGACTCGAGCAAAATCAAATCGTTGTTTGAACATTGGATGGTCACTAATTATCATATTAATAAATTTGATTAGATTGATTGATAACATGCTTGTGTGAATACATGGTTGCGATGCATGAATAATGTATATCGGATGGATATTAGATGGGTAGGACAATTTTAGAAATTGTTGTAATAAATTCGATTTATTAATTGGACCTCCGTGTCCAGCCATATACCTCATCATTCTTTGTATTCTCTTCTCAACTATTCCCCTCAATGTAAATGAGGTTTCTTTAGAAGTTTAGTGTAACGGGTAGAAGTAATACATGTGCTAGCTGGAGAGAGAAATAGAGAGATTTGATCTAGGATCAATGTGTAAAGTATTCATCCGCATATCATTATTATTTTACATATGCGCTTTATTATGTGTTTAGAATGCATGTTTAAGGGTGTATGATGATGAGACCTTAACAAAGATAATAAATTGGTTGCCAATTTGCACGCGAAAAACCCTCAAATAATATTAAGCGTCTTTCCTTCCATTGAGTGATTCTCACTCAAGATCCGAGACGGCATTGGTTTGTTGGCCAAAGTAAAGGCCTTTGTCCGTCAAGGATGTGTTTGAATCACGAAGGCTTTGTTCCATATCAGTGTCTTGTCCAAGTTGTGGTTTGTTGGCCAAAGTCAAGACCACTTCTTGTCCATCGACATTGATTACGAAGCTTTCCATGGTCAATGGGTCGCGCTTGACTGGGATCACTAAGTTTCTTGTGCCAAAGCCAAGGCTTAGTTGATTCAGAGGAAAAAGGTTAGGTAATACAGTGGATGTATTAGCATATATAAGATATATGTTTCGGACTTGGATGTCCCCCTACCGGATCTAGGAATTGGATTGGATCCAATCGATCTTAGAGATCTACCTAGTTAATTATCAAACAATTTGTTGGCCAAATTCAAGATTGTGTGATATTTAATGAGATCCTAGCCCACTAGGAAACACGGTTTCCCGAGTACTCGACAGAGTGTTAGAGGCTCGCCGAAAATTAGTCCACTACAAGAAAAAAGGCTTTTACTGATACTAAATTAGTGTCAGTAAAGGGTTTTACTGACACTATATAAATGTGTCAGTGTTGCCGCAGCCAGAAATCACTGACACTAGTTTCTAGTGTCAGTGATTCTTAGTGTCAGTAAACGTTAATACTGTAGTATCAGAAAATTATTGACACTATGGTATCGGTAATCTCTCACACTATTTTAGTGTCAGTAATTATTGACACTATATCATCAGTAATTAGTGATACTATAGTGTCAGTAAATTTTGTTACTGCAGTATCAGTATATCGCATATATTTGATTTTTAGTGTCAGTAATTATTGTTACTATAGTATCAATATCCGTCAATATCTTTTAAAATTTAAAAATCGTATTATTTCACAATTATATTTCTTATTTTTTGTAATTAAATTAATCATAAAATATATATATATATATATATACCAACTCAATGAAATAAAAAACTAAAAAATTACATTTATATAAAATTCGCAATATAATAGATTAATCGTATTAATCAATTCAACAGTATCACATGATGAATACAAAAACTCCATAGACAATCTTTAAATTAACATATATATATTTCAAAATCTACTCTTAAAGTCCCATCAAAATGTCATGCCCCCACCAAAATTCATGATACTTGTTGAGAAGCCTGCAACAATCCCCCAACAATATGATATTTGGCACAAAATCTGAAATTATAAACCAAATGTTAAGAATTAGATGGACTTCCAAAAAAAATCGATATCTTCATAAATAAAAACATTAAATACATCCAAATAAAAATACAAAATATAACCCTAATCTAATTTTTGTCACATAAAGCACTTATTGACAATAACCATACCAACAACCTAAGAGCATGCATATAAAAAACCAAATGGCATCCATAATAACAAGTTGTATCTTTCATACCGCTACAAATGACAAATAATGGAGGTGAGACGTAACAGTCAACAGGTTATGCCAACAGATCTACATTGCCAGTGACTATCAATCAATGTCAAGAAAACCTACAAAAGCTAATGACCATAATCTGTGGATAAACATTTGTCAATCACTTCTATAGGAAAATTTATACCCCACATATAACTGGAACAAAATTCCTGAAAAATCACTGAAATTCAAGGAAAATTTATACCCCACGATTTGAAATAATCTCCTTGCATATATCAGTCTTAATTCCCAAAAATTCAAACTTCAGATATAAAAGTTATACGAAATGGATCAACAATCAACATTATAGATCTCAACATGCAACCGGCAACCCTACCTCCTGATCCAAAAATAAAAGCAAAGAAAAACCCAGAGGAGAGACCGAGAGAGCAAAAAATGACATACCTAACAGGACTTGAAGCATTTGAAGGTTGATAATCGAAGTTTGAACTGCTTACTGCTTACAGAGGACTGAGGAGAGACCGACTAACGAGAGTAAAAATTGAAGCCATTGAAGGTTGATAATTGATAGGATGTACTGGATTTTGTTTAGATTTTAGAAATTACAAATGAGAGATTCATATTTGAGAGTAAAGAAGGGGGAAACAAAGGCTGCGCGATGAAAAAAAAGGTGGGAATGAGAGGAACCCTAAATTACTAAGATTGATTTGGTAACTACGGTTCAGGTTTTGACCCGACAAATACATATATATTTTTATAAACCGCGGTTTAAGGAACAAAAGTCACGATTTGGCCCAGTGGTAAAGCCTTACAATAAAAAAAAATTTATATCAATGGTTACAATTTCGAGTCCCAGCAGACTTAAGGAAATAATTTTTTTTTTTAATTTTTTTACTGATACTAAGGTATCATTAATTACTGACACTAAATTTACTGATACTCTAGTGTCAGTAATATATGCGAAAAACGTCACTTCTGCGAGGTGTTGGTTCGACTCCAGACGACTACGCGTTTTTTTTTTTTTTATTTCTTACTGATACTATTGTAATAGTAATTACTGACACTAAAATCGCTGATACCATAGTGTCAATAATTATTGATATTTAAGTGAAAAACACGGAAATAGGCCCATTTACACGTCGTTTCTGACACTTTTAGCCTAGTGTCACTAACCTTAGTGTCAGTAAAGGCCTTTTTTCTTGTAGTGGTCGGAGGCAAGAATTGAATTTGCAATACTCGTTCAATTACTCGCCATACGCGCTCAACAAATATCAATTCGTCAAATAAATTAAATGTTAGTTGGACTAATATTTAAATTGTTGTTTTAATAAATAGTTGGACTATATTCAAACTATTCATTTATAGTTGATTTTATAATTGGATTATAGTAATCAATATAATTGATTTTAATCTATTAAATTATAGTTGATTAAATAGTTGGACTATTGTAATCATTATAATAATAAGTACCTAAATCATTAATTAAATAGTTGGACTATTAAAATCAAGATTAAAATTGAAAGATTGACATTTTAAACATAATCCTAGGGAAAATGTATTTAAATGGTTTAATTTTCAAATTGGGAAAATAATTTCAAGATGGTCCTGGAAAATAATAAGTTACTTTATTTGATAAAATAACATATTATGCCTAAGCCCGGAGTTAAGCAAACAGTAGAGCATAATCTTTGGAAGATCATGCGATGATAACTTAAGTGCTTAATCCATTAAGCTTGTCGCAGTAGACTCCTTAATTTCGGAATCAGATCCTTAAAGTATGATACTGAAATTGAAGGATCTTCATAAATCTATACTTAGATTTTAGAAGTATTAAAATTGCAATAATAACTCTTGGAGGGTTAATGACTATTCTCAAGGAGATAAAGTCAAAGTTTGCAATTAGGCAAGTAGCGCAAGGCGTACTTTACTTCGATATTCTAGAAACCCGAGGCTTGGCCAAAGGCTACTGGAATGTGAAAAAGGCAAAATCATTATAATCTTCTGGGAAGATAAATGACATATCCCAAAATGTCTGCTTAAATGTGGCAAACGGGATAGCGGAAGCGTGACTGCCGTTTGGACAAAGCAGACATGAAGGAATTGAAGACGAGCAAGTCTCTGACTTCAAATGTGATTGTCATAAATATATTCATTACTAGTATTTAAAATTGGATTTTAGATACTTGGTGTGATATATATATATTGATGTTCAGAATCTGTTATGAACAGGATACTAACTTCAATAGAGATTTATCTGCAAAATGGAAACGGGACGAAAGTCGCTGTTTTAACCGTAGAAACCTAATTTTAGGAACTACCATCGGGTCGGTATCTAAATTAGGAAACTGTTATAATGTAACTAGTTTGACTAGAAACATTATCTTTATATCAGTGTATAACCCGCTGCGAGTGAACCTTTATATTCTAGAACACTAAAGTGTTTCATTATATAAAGATGATATTGAGATAAACACATTAGATGTGAATAACAGAATTTATATTTTGAATATAAATAAATCTCAAATATATAACATGACAAACAAATAGCTCAAACTGATTTGATCAGATGAAACTAATTATGGCATTGTTGTCTGGGACACAATCAAACAAGACTCGTATATCCACACTTTTGAAGAGTGGGTACTCGGACTAATTTGATTCTATTCAAATAAAGTCTACGAATCTAGTTTATTGGGCAATATGCCTATAACACATTTACTTGGTAAAAATGTTAATGCCACCAATCTGTAAGCCCTAGTTCATAGTGAAGTAAGTGGGCCCATATCTAGCTAGGCTAGAGGTGGATATGAATATTTCGTGACCTTTACAGATGTTGCATCGCGTTATGGTTATGTGTTTCTTTTGAAGAACACAAATCGGAAACTTTTATAGTTTCGACACGAAATAGACGAACAGATCGACTAAAGTATTAAACCGTCACGGTGAGACCGTAATGGAAAATACTTAAGCAATAAGTTTCTAAAATACTTGAAAGAGTATAGTATTCTTTCAAATGAGGACTCCTCCCGGAACACGTCATTTTGACGGTGTGTCCGAACGGATTAACCGAATTGTGTTAGACATGATAAGGCTAATCATGAGTCGCTCTAAGCTACCATTTCCTTCAACGGATAAGCTTTAAACAGTGCAGAACTTATTTAGAATAAGGTATCTGTTTGACAGATATCATATTAGATATGAACGGGAAAGAAACCGGGTTTCTCATTCCTGAACATTTGGGTATGCTAGGCATATGTTTGGATGATACCAAACTAAAACCCAAATTGGATAAGTGCCAATTGTAGGTTATCCTAGGGATACCAAAGTATTGTACTTATACAACTCACTTGAGAACAATTAGATTGTTGCTCACCATGCGGTTTTCCTAAGAGGAATACCGATATGCAGTGGTAAGTAGGAGGATAGTAAAAACTCGATGAAAATCGAAGTAATACTATTCAAGGCACCAGATCCTAATGGAACACAAATAGTTCATCAAGGATGAAACTATACCATTAATCTTCTTATACACAAGAACCGCGTATGTCGGAGAGAGTCAGAAAACAACCTGGGGTATGGGTTTCTGATCTCACCTCGTAAAGATGTTTATCTTATTGAGGTATACCAACTGACTACGTATGAGGAAGTGATACAAGGTATCGACTCCATATTATGGCAAAGTGCCATGAGTCCGAAATGGATTCCATGTATATCAACATGTTTAGTACTAGTTGATGTACCGCAAGGCATTGTGCCTATTGGTACTATAAGTCTTCAAGGAAGACGTACATTGATGGCAACATACCAAAGTATAAAGCTAGGCTTTTAGCGGAAAGGTATCGTTATCAACATTGTGTTGATTACGATTCAACTTTTTACCTGTTGCCACGGTAAATCCATTTGGATAATGCTTGCTAACGCTGCATGTTTCATTTATGAAATATGTCAGCTGAACGGGAAAATCGCTTTCCTGAAAAGGAAACCTTTTGGAGGATGTTTAAAACATCCTGTCGGTTTTGTCGTACAAAACTAGCAAACAAGGTTTGCAGGTTATTCGATCCATATTTGGATTGAAGCAGGCATAGGTTCTTGGAATTATCATTTTGATGTAATCATAATGGTGTATCATTTAATTCAAAACGAAAATGACTCTTGTGTATATAAGAGGGTTAGTGGGAGCGCACTGACAGTCATTGTCCTATAAATAATGATAATACGTCATTTCTTGGAAATGATATTCCCATAATAAAATCGGTGAAAGCTTGGCTTTCAGAAAACTCTCCGTGGAATCGTACATTGAAAAATGTATGCGACCTGGTGTCTCATACGCTTTGAGCATATGGATTCACAAACAGGCCAACCCAGTGATAGTCACTGGATTGAAGTTAGGAACATACTTAGTATCTTAGAGAACTAAGGATGCTGTCTTAGTCTATAGAGAATGAGAACTTGAAGAGACTGGGATCACTGTAGCAAGTTTCCTAAACCGATAAAACGACTATAAGTCGCAAACGGTACTACAAAGTTTGAATAACGGAACAATGAGCTGGAAATCTTCCAAGCAAGATACTGTTACCGAATAAACAACAAATGCGGGTTATTGCTGCAGCTGAGGCGGCAATAGAAGCCTTCTGGGTCGATAACAAATCTAATTAGAATAGATATAATTCTGTTAGCAGCTGAGCTAGGCGTCAGCACATGCTAAAGAATTAATGGTCTCATCAATGATCCAGATACATACTTCGATATTCATCTGATTCGTTCGGATCATATATCGTGGCGATGTGATGATCGAATAAATCGCGTCAGACGATAATCATGCAAATCCGCTGACGAAAGCCTTTTCTCAGCAGTTTGAGCCAATCGTACATAGTTCGGGTGTCAAGCACTCGAGTGACTGGCTATAGGCAAAGTGGGAGATTGTTGGACAATTATGACCCATAGCGTCACTATTTGTACAGATCATGGTGTTGTTGTACAAATTAACTATGTGACAAAGGAGATTGCACTTTTATCATTTGTGATTAGATCACCTAGATGTATAAATGATGAGAGGTCCCTATGATTTGTTCATGGACGAAGAATGATATGAGACAGTATCAGTCCACGAAGGATAAATCATTAAATATCCCTAGTCAGAGCATTGTCGAGATTGGACATCGATAAATGCGTAAAAGATTAGTATTACACTTGTGCGCGTTGAGGGCACAACGGCATAGTTCATATATTTGGGTATAGATACTCATGCAAGTGTAATAGGAGGTTGTGTTTTACCGATGGTACGGGAAACAGCTTCGCTCTAGATAGACCCCCGGAATTCCCTTGGTAGTATGACTATGTGTCTATGGAAGTCCGAAATCAGGGTAGGTGTATTTGGTCTTAACTTGAGACTTGCACCGCTAATACTTGCGACAATCAATATACTTTGGTTGAGGTCGTCTAGGGCTTTAACAGGTTCTGTGTACGCCAATACTGGGTATATTGAGAATCGTAGTGTGTTGGGTGTGATGTCAAGACGAAAGTGTCACGCCAGTCATATGGAGATGATGGTCACGTAGGATACGAGACTGGTTCTCTTAAATGCTGCAGCTATCGGGATAAAATGACAAGGTCATGTTTATCCGATTATAGAGACTAGTTACAAGACATCTGACATGTGCTTCATACGGGGCATACATAATTCCAGCCCCAGGTGATTTTTTGTTCGTCGCGCATCGCTCAACCGATCGATGTGAGTTTTCCGCACCTCATATGATTGTATTTACACTTGTTTCATGCTTGATGAATGATCTTGGGAAGCTTAGAACACACCAACACAACATTGTCTTGTAAATCGGTACAAACATAGTACTGGGTACTTACATGTTCGGATAGTCCGACGACCGTATTTACGGCCAACATATCCGGGGATCTTATGGGTCGCTTCCCGAAGATTCACCGATGATGTATGACTCGCACTTTATTAATCTGGGATTAATTAGATGAGAGAGAAAATTAATCTGGGATTAATTACGGAGATATTGTATCTTGGATAAAATATTAATTAAAGAGAGAGAACGATTAATTTGGAATTAATCGATAAAATAATATATTGGATATATTATACGAAATGGATTTCGAAGCGGAATTAAAATTAGATTTTAATTCGGGCGAACGAGTTAATTTAGAATTAATTCGTTAGCGATGTGAATAGTGATTTCACTAGGCATAATCATTTAATTACGTCGCAACGGAAAATTCGTTAATTTGGAATTAGCGAACCCGAGCCCAGGATTGTTTGCGAGCGCATTCGCATTTCGAATTCGAGTGCGGCACGCAAGTCAAATCAAGCATCAAATCGCTAGTCGCATCAAGCGTCGAATCATTAGTCACTTTGAGTGATGTGACAACTTGTCACTTGATTTGATTGATTGATGTGATTGATGTTGGTGGTTGAAGGCATTTATTGCTTGACTTTTAAAAAAGAAAAGTTGGTATATGTTTATTTGTTTTTTTGAAAACAAATATCAATTACACATTTTTCATTTCTCTCTTTTGGTTCACGGTTTTGGAGCCAACTTCTTCTCTCTCTCTCTCTCGGCAAAAACAAAGCTTCTTCCTCTTCTGTTTTTTCTGGTTGGACCGAAAAAAATGGAGAAGCTATGGAGATTTGTTGCAAACCTTCAAGGTGCTAGCACACATAGAGTTATCCTAAGGTGATAGGGCAGTAATTTCGTGAGCTTGGAAACCATTTTGGAAGCTTGGAGCTTGAAGACATTAATGGAGGACCATGATCGATTTTGAGGAGCAAAACAATGAGTTTACCGTGAGCCTTGGAGCTTCTCAAAGGGCATAAAAAGTTTTGTTCTTCGTAGCATCCAATCCGTTCATTGTGAGTATGATTCCGCCATTCTCCTTTGTTGTATTCACTTGTTTCATTGCTTTAAAATGATCCTTGGGACTTAATAGAAACCCAACAATGGTATCTTGAGCCATTTGAGCATGAAACATGATTAGGGTTCTTAACTATAAAATTTGGGGCTTTTTGATTTAAGCATGTTTTTGGCAAATTGTTTGTTTGAATATGCTTGTATATGGATAACTTAGAGTTATATGTGATCAATTTGTTGAAAAATTAATTGGATTAATTTTCCCCAATTTGCTATGCTTGGCCGAAAGTTGAAGGCTCCCTAAATGTCTTGGATTTTGATTTTTTGATCATTGGATGTGTTGGAAATCAATCGGGAATTGTTGATTGCGGATTTAATTTGATTGAAACCGAATCGATTTTAAAATCCCTATATTACCGAGACATAATATGCATGTAATGTGTTTGATTTTTTGTTAAATTGTGTTGGACATGATTTAATGTAAAAGAGCATGATTAAATGTACAAATTTGTGTTTTGGAAATATTGATTTGGGTAATTAATTGTGTAATGCACTTTGTTTAATTAAATTGTGAAATTGGATTTTTTTATAATTTAATTAAATGGGCTTAATTTGGGAAATTGGGCTTTTAATGTTGTTATTGGGCTTGGTTGTACCAAGTTAGGTTTAGGCTAAATTGGTTGGATCCAATTGGGCCCAAAACCGCTTCCATAAAGCCCAAATGCGACTAATGGACCTTTAAAATTTAATTGGGCCTAATGGGCCTAAATTGATTTCTAGGCTTATGGGGTAATTCATTGATTGGGCTTTGGTTGCCGAAGCCCACGCCTAAAAGAAATTAATTAAAATCCTATTGGACTTTAATTAAATTAATGTTGGACGTTAATCGGGCTTTGAGACCCGTAACGATTAAATTTGGAATTTAAGTCGTAAAACTTCATTAATAAAGTGTAGTATTTAATTTGGAATTAAATAGCGAATTAATAGTAAATATAAATTGAATTGGATTTAATTATGTAGTTTAATTTAATTCGAGAATCCGTACTTTGAGTACTTATTCGCAAAACGAGTTTGACTCGCGCAAAATCAAATCGTTGTTTGAACATTGGATGGTCATTAATTATCAGATTAATTAATTGGATTAGATTGATTGATAACATGCTTTTGTGAATACATGATTGTGATGCATGAATAATGTATATCGGATGAATATTAGATGGGTGTGGCAATTTTTAGAAATTGTTGTAATAAATTTAGAATTTATTAAATTGGACCTGCGTGTCCAGCCTATTACCTCTATACTCTTTGTATTCTCTTCTCACCTATTCCCCTCAATGTAAATGAGGTTTCTTTAGAAGTGTAGTGTAACGGGTAGAAGTAAATACATGTGCTAGCGGGAGAGAAGAAAGTGAGAGATTTGATCTAGGATCAATGTGTAAAGTATCCATCAGCATATCATTATTATTTATTTATACGCGCTTTATTATGTGTTTAGAATGCATGTTTAAGGGTGTATGATGATGAGACCTTAACAAAGATAATAAATTGGTTGCCAATTTGCACGCAAAAAACCCTTACAAAATATTAAGCATTTTTCCTTCCATTGAGTGATTCTTACTCAAGATCCAAGCCTGACATTGGCTTGTTGGCCAAAGTCAAGGCCTTTGTCCGTCGAGGATGTGTTTGAATCACGAGAGGAAAAAGGTTAGGCAATATATTGGATATATTGGCATATATATTGTATATATGTTTCGGACTTTGATGTCCCCATACTGGATCTAGGAATTGGATCGGATCCAATCGATCTTAGAGATCTACCTAGTTAATTATCATACAATTTGTTGGCCAAAGTCAAGATTGTGTGATATTTAACGGGATCCTAGCCCACTAGGAAACACGGTTTCCCGAGTACTCGACAGAGGGTTAGAGGCTCGCCGAAAAATAGTGGGAGGCAAGAATTGAATTTGCAATATTCGTTTAATTACTTGCCATACGCGCTCAATTCAAATATCATTCGTCAAATAAATTAAATGTTAGTTGGACTAATATTTAAATCGTTGTTTTAATTAACAGTTGGACTGTATTCAAACTATTCATTTATATTTGATTATATAATTGGATTATAATAATCAATATATTTGATTTAATTAATTATAATTGATTAAATAGTTGGACTATAGTAATCGTTAGAATAAATAGTACCGGAAATCGTTGATTAAATAGTTGGACTATTAAAATCAAGATATAATTGAAAGATTGACATTTAAAACATAATCCTAGGGAAAATGTATTTAAATGGTTTAATTTTTCAAATTGGGAATAAAAATTTCAGGATGGTCCTGTAAACTAATAAGTTACTTTATTTGATAAAATAACATATTAGGCCTAAAGCCCAGAGTTAAGCAATAATAGAGCATGATCTTTGGAAGATTCATGTAATGATAACTTAAGTGCTTAATCCAATAAGCTTGTCGCATTAGACTCCTTAATTTCGTAATCAGAACTAAGGATTAGATCCTTAAGGTATATAATGAAATTGAAGGATCTTCATAGATCTATAATTGGATCTTAGAAGTACTAAAATTGCAATAATAACTCTTGGAGAGTTAATGACTATTCTCAAAGAGACAAAGTAATAATTTGCAATAGGCAAGTAGCGCAAGACGCACCTTACTTCGATATTCTAGAAATCCGAGGCTTGACCAAAGGCTTCTGGAGTGTTGAAAAGGGCAAAGGCAAAATCATTATCATATTCTGGGAAGATAAAAGACATATCCCAAAATGTCTGCCTAAACTGTGGCAAACGGGATCGTGGAAGAGTGACTGCCGTTTGGACAAGGCAGACATGAAGGAAAAGAAGATCGGGCAAGGCTCTGACTTCAAATATGTTTGTCGTAATTATGTTCACTACTAGTATTAAAATTAGATTTTAAATACTTAGTGTGATACATAAAATATATGTATTGATGTTCAGAATCTGCTATGAGCAGGATACTGACTTCAATAGAGATTTATCTGCGAATCGGAAACGGGACGAAAGTCGCTGTTTTAACCGTAGATACCTAAGTTTAGGAATTACCCTTCGGGTATATACTTAAATTATGAAACTGTTATAATGTAACTAGTTTGACTAGGAACATTATCTCTATATCAGTGTATAATCCGTTGCGGATTTACCTTTATATCCTAGAACACTAAAGTGTTTCATTATATAAAGATGATATTGAGATAAACACATTAGATGTAAATAACAGAATTTATATTTTGAATACAAATAAATCTCAAATATATAACGTGACAAACAAATAGCTCAAACTGATTTGATCAGATGAAACATATTGTGGCATTGATGTTTGGGACACAAATAAACAAGACTCGTATATCCACACTTTTGATGAGTGGGTACTCAGACTAATTTGATTCTATTCAAATAAAGTCTACGAATCTAGTTTATTGGGCAAAGTGACTAAAACACTATTTACTTGGTAAAAGTGTAAGTGCCACCGACCTGTTAGCCCTAGTTCATAGTGAAGCAAGTGGGCCTATGTCTAGCTAGGCTAGATGTGAATATGAATATTTCGTGACCTTTAC
This sequence comes from Zanthoxylum bungeanum, assembly GCA_019454045.1. NCBI lineage: Eukaryota > Viridiplantae > Streptophyta > Magnoliopsida > Sapindales > Rutaceae > Zanthoxylum > Zanthoxylum bungeanum. The sequence continues at coordinate 44,612 of SKCR01039080.1, read as the reverse complement.
GGATGTGGCATCTCGTTACGGTTATGTGTTTCTTTCGGAACACAAATCGGAAACCTTTAAAAGTTTCGACATGAAATAAACAAACAGATCGGCTACAGTATTATACCGTCACGGTAAGACCGTAATGGAAAATACTTAAGCAATAAGTTTCTCAATACTTGATAGAGTATAGTATTCTTTCAAAGAGGACTTCTCCTGGAACACGTCATTCTGACGGTGTATTCGAAATGAGTAACCGGATTTTGTTGGACCTGATAAGGTTAATCATGAGTCGCTCTGAGCTACCATTTCCTTCAACGGATAAGCATTACCAGTGCAGAACTTATTTAGAATAAGGTTCCATAAAAATCTGTTTGACAGATTTCATATTAGATATGAACATGAAAGAAACCGGGTTTCTCATTTCTGATAATTTGGGTATGCTAGGCATATGTTTGGATGATACCAAACTAGCACCCAAATTGGATAAGTGCCAATTGTAGGTTATCCAAGGGAAACCATAAGTATAATACTTATACAACTCACAAGAGAACAATTTTAATTGTTGCTCGCCATGCGGTTTTCCTAAGAGGAATACCTATATGCAGTGGTAAGTGGAGGATAGTAAAACTTGATGAAAATCAGAGTAATACTATTCATGGCACCCATTCCTTATTGGAACACAAATAGTTCATCAAGGATGAAACTATACCATAATCTTCGAATACACAAGAACCGCGTATGTCGGAGAGAGTCAGAAAACAACCTGGGGTATGAGTTTCTGATCTCACCTCATAAAGATGTCTATTTTTTGAGGTATACCAACTGACTACATATGAGGAAGTGATACAAGGTATCGACTCCCTATTATGACAAAGTGTCATGAGTCCGAAATGGATTCCATGTATATCAACTATGTTTAGATACTAGTTGTTATACCGCAAGGCATTGTGCCTATTCGTACTTATAAGTCTTCAAGGAAGACATACATGGATGGCAACATACCAACGTATAAAGCTAGGCTTTTAGTGGAAAGGTATCGTTATCAACATTATGTTGATTTCGATTCAACCTTTTACCTGTTGCCATGGTAAATCCATTTGGATAATGATTGCTAATGCTGTGTGTTTCATTTATGAAATATGTCAGCTGAACGGGAAAATCACTTTCCTGAAAAGGAAACCATTTGGAGGATGTTTAAAACATCCTGTCGATTTGTCGTACCAAAACTAGCAAATAAGGTTTGCAGGTTATTCGATCCATGTTTGGATTGAAGCAAGCATTAGGTTCTTGGAATTATCTTTTTGATGTAATCATAATGGTGTATGATTTAATTCAAAACGAAATGATTCTTATGTATATAAGGAGGTTAGTGGGAGCGCACTGACAGTGGCTGTCCTATAAATAATGATAATACATCATTTCTTGGAAATGATATTCCCATAAAACAATCGGCGAAAGCTTGGCTTTCGAGAAAACTCTCCAAGAAATCGTACATTGAAAAATGTACGTGACCCGGTGTCTCATACGCTTTGAGCATATGAAGTCACAAACAGGCCAATCCAAGTGATAGTCACTGGATTGATATTAAGAACATACTTAGTATCTTAGAGATCTAAGGATGCTATCTTAAACCATGGAGAATGATAACTTGAAGTGACTGGGTACAATGCTGCAAGTTTCCCAACCGATAAAACGACTAAAAGTCACAAACGATACTATACAGTTTGAAAAACGGCACAGTGAGCTGGAAATCTTCCAAGCAAGATACTGTTACCGAATAAACAATAAATGCGGGTTATTACTGCAGCTGAGGCAGCAATAGAAGCCTTCTAGGTCGATAATAAATCCTAATTGGATTAGGAATAGTTCTGTTAGCAGCTGAGCTAGGCTGCAGCACAGACTAAAGAATTAATGGTCTCATCAACGATCCAGATACATACTTCGATAGTCATCTGATTCGTTCTAATCATACATCGTGGCGATGTGATGATCGAATAAATCACATCAGATGATAATCATGCGAATCCGCTGACGAAAGCCTTTTCTCAGCAATTTGAGCCAATCGTACATAGTTCGGGTATAAGACACTCGAGTGACTGGCTATAGGCCAAATAGGAGATTGTTGGACAATTATGACCCATAGCGTCACTATTTGTACAGATCACGGTGTTGTTTTACAAATTAACTATGTGACAATGGAGATTGCTCTCTTATCATTTCTGATTAGATCACCAAGATATATAAATGATATGAGGTCCCTATGATTTGTTCCTGGATTGAGAATGATATGAGACAATATCAGTCCAGGAAGGATAAATCATTAAATATCCCTAGTCAGAGTATTATCGAGATTGGACATCGATAATGCGTAAAAGACTAGTATTACATTTGTGCACGTTATGAGGGCATAACGACATAGTTCTCAAATATTTGGGTATAGGATACTCATGCAAGTGTAATAGGAGGTTGTGTTTTACCAATGGTACGGGAAACAGCTTCGCTCTGGATAGACCCCCTCAGAATTCCATTGGTAGTATGACTATGTGTCTATGGAAGTCCGAAATCATGGTAGCTGTATTTGGTCTTAACTTGAGACTTGCACCGCTAATACTTGCGACAATCAATATACTTTGGTTTTGGTCATCCAGGGCTTTAACCGGTTTCTGTGTACGCCTCTTCTAGGTATATCGAGAATCGTAGTGTGTTGGGTGTGATGTCGAGATGGAAGTATCACTCCAGTCATAGTGGAGATGATGGTCACGTAGGATACGAAACTCGTTCTATTATATGGTCGAGCTATCGGGATATTATGACTAGGTCATGTTTATCCGATTATAGAGACTAGTTACCATAGATCCGATATGTGCTTCGTACGGGGCAGACACAGTTCCAGCCCCAGGCCTAGCACGTGACATCCGATATTGGATCGAAATACGCAATACTACGTATACTACGCCTGATATAGATCACATATTCCTATAAGGATATTTATGGAGAATTGGGTAGGCATGGCGCTTTGCTATAAGCCAACCTTGTCTTGTAAATCGGTACAAACGTAGTACTAGGTACTTACGTGTTCGGATAGTCCGACGACCGTATTTACTGCCAACATATCCAGGGATCTCATGGGTCGCTTCCCGAAGATTCACCGATGATGTATGACTCGCACTTTATTAATCTGGGATTAATTATATGAGAGATAAAATTAATCTCGGATTAATTTCGGAGATATTTTATCTGGGATAAAATATTAATTAAAGAGAGAGAACGATTAATTTGGAATTAATCGATAAAATAATATGTTGGATAAAATAATATGGAGAACGAGTTAATTTAGAATTAATTCGTTAGCGACATGAATAGTGATTTCGCTAGGCATAATCATTTAATTACGTCGCAACGGAAATTTCGTTAATTTGGAATTAGCGAACCCGAGCCCGGGATTGTTTTCGAACGCATTCGCATTTCGAATTCGAGTACGGCACGCAAGTCAAATCAAGTGTCAAATCGCTAGTCGCATCAAGCGTCGAATCATTAGTCACTTTGAGTGATGTGACAACTTGTCACTTGATGTAATTGATTGATGTGATTGATGTTGGTGGTTGAAGGCATTTATTGCTTGACTTTTAAGAAAGAAAAGTTGGTATATGTTTATTTGTTTTTTGAAAACAAATATCAATTACACATTTTTCATTTCTCTCTCTTGGTTCACGGTTTTGGAGCCAACTTCTTCTTTCTCTCTCTCTCGGCAAAAACAGCTTCTTCCTCTTCTGTTGTTTCTGGTTGGACCGAAAAAATGGAGAAGCTATGGAGATTTGTTGCAAACCTTCAAGGTGCTAGCACACATAGAGTTATCCTAAGGTGATAGGGCAGTAATTTCGTGAGCTTGGAAACCATTTTGGAAGCTTGGAGCTTGAAGACATTAATGGAGGACCATGACCGATTTTGAGGAGCAAAACAGTGAGTTTTCCGTGAGCCTTGGAGCTTCTCAAAGGGCATAAAAAGTTTTGTTCTTCGTAGCATCCAATCCGTTTATTGTGAGTATGATTCTGCCATTCTCCTTTGTTGTATTCACTTGTTTCATTGCTTTAAAATGATCCTTGGGACTTAATAGAAACCCAACAAGAGATTCTTCAGAATCAGTTCGGTTTAGGGGTGAGGCCGATTCGGCCAAGATATTAAAAACTGCATCCGGAGTGGATTGACTTAGTGTATCCATGGCCTATGAATTACAAAATACCATAATTTTCTCTGTTTACAGGGTCTGGAGAATTTTTCACAATAGAACACATATGGGGATTTACCCTTCAGTGTGGAGAGACGAACGATTTCCATAAGCTAAGATTATTTCATGGCTCGTTGTCAGGAGTAGCCTTTTCTTGGTATATCAGCCTGCCACCCAATTCTGTCGAGAATTGGCACCAAACGGAGCAGTTGTTCCATGCACAATTCTACAAATCCGAATCCGAAAGAACTTTGGCCGATTTGGAAAATTTGAGGCAGTTGCCAGGAGAATGGGTCAAAACATTCTTACAAAGATTCAAAGCGGCTCGAGGCCGATGCTAAGTGCCTTTACCAGAAAAAGGAGTTTGTGAAAATCGCTCAAAGCTGTCTTAATTTTGATTTGAAAAAGAAGTTTCAGGATGAAGAATTATGGGACCTCCCCCAACTCACCACTAGTGTGGTGCAATATGAACAGCTATTGAGGGATGAAGAACAAATGAAGAATGCTAGTAAGGGAACCTATTATAGGAACACAAACTATGAAATAAGCGAAATGAACATTGAATCGGCTGACTTATTCTTAGCCGAATTCGTTAAAGGGAAGCCATACGCCTGCAAGGCGTGGGCTGAACCACAGGCGAAAGTAGAAAACGACAAAAAGAGTAGAAAATTTTCTTTTGACATCACCAAGGTTGATGCCATATTTGATCAATAATATAAAGATAAGCAGATTAGGTTGAGCGACCGTCACATGTTGCCAAGCCCTGAACAAATCAGTGACAAAAATTATTGTAAATGGCATAATGCATGGTCTCACTCGACTAACAATTGTCTTATTTTTCGGAATGTGTTGTAGGACGCCAAAGAATCTGGACGAATAACGTTCGAGAAAAATATGGCAGTGGACGATAACCCTTTCCCAAAGCCCTTGTAATTGAATATGATCAACTCTGACCTCACTAAAATGAATTTTCCAAAATTCAAGTTGGTTCTAGATGAGGATCAGAACGGTCATCGCCCTAGTGCTCTTGAAAGGATATAAACTCCCATGAAGAAGGTTCCACAAAATGATGAAATGTTGAAATTTGTACGCAGAACATATAGAGTAAATGAAAGAACTAGAAGAAACTGTGAAAGAAAGTCGTTGAGTAAGGAGTCAGTGGCATGGCGGCCAAAAACCTTCGCACCAAGGTTTTATGGAGAACATTCAAACTTCATCCAAAATATCAGGACGTTTAGGCCAAAAATTCATCGGCCCAATGTGTGGCATTCGTACCATCAGCCAGGGAAGATCTATCTTCCCGTGGATGAAATGACAAGGACACAATTGAGATGACATCAAAGGAATTACGGTCGTATGATGCGCCAACGATGTGAAGTGAAAGTTACCACCGATCATAGTATTCCAACCAATACACCTGTGAGGAGAAAGCCAGTTGGGGACGTCAAGAATGGCGGTGGCAAAGAGGAAATCGACATAAGTTGTAAATAGTGTACCAAGTTCGACTGACGAAAATGGGATGAGACAGATGATGAAGAACAACCTATTGTTATTCAGTTTGGCAGCATGCCTCCAGTTGTGGCCAACCATTACCTGTTGTCTGAGAAGTTCAAAAGGGGTAATAATGGGAATCCTGTGAGGAGTGAAGATGTCTACGACGGTGACGAGACAGAATTTACAACACTCGCCATAAATGACAGATGAGTCTCAAATGAAGAACTGAATGATGTGGAGGAAGAAATAGATATTAGAATCGAAGCATGAGGAAGGGGGACAAGACAAAAACGGCTTCTCAGAGAGTTATACGAAGCCAGAAACCCCGCAGTAGGGATATTAGGATAATACTTGGGGCGATCCCCATACCTCGTGCTATACAGAAAGCCCAAAATAAGACAGGTTGTAACCAAAGCAGAAAAACAAAGGATATTCACTAGTAATGCTTCCTGTGATATGCCGATCACGTTGCCAGCTTCTGGATAGAAGGATGAGGAAGAGCCACCTCAAGTAAATACAAGTAGTGAACAAGCAACGGAAATAGGAATATTAGTGTAGGCACTGCATTTTTGCATAAGGGCCGATGATGAGCCTCATTTGGAGGCACTACCCTTTAAGTTGCGGAAGTCGTGAGAAACGGACGTCGGAAGGGAAAATTAAAAAAATCAATACCTTGTCAAATTTCATTCGTTTGCTTAGCCTCGGGTTCGCTCGATTAACCTCTGTTTTAACTGTTAGACTCGGCCCAAAAAAAAAAACCCCGCACCCATCCAAAGCCCATTTCGCCCAAGTCCAATCCAAAAATAATTAAAACATTTAAAACACATGTCACAAATTAAATTAAATTGAATATAATCAAATCAAATAAATTAAATCAAATCCAATTAAAATAAAACAAATCCCATTCCTAAATTAAATAAATCACCTTCCTAAACTAAAGAAGTCCTTTCCTTATAACAAACTAATTAAATCTTCCCCATGATCACACAATCTCCATTTCCTACCCATACAAGGACAACCCTAACCCACTCTTATAAAAAGACACATAAACTAAAACTCGGCAGAGAGCTCATTCACGGCAATAACACAAAAAATAAATAAAAAACCCTAAGCTCATTCTCTCTGCCAACCCACTCGGCAACCTCACCATAAACAGAACCCTAAACTCATCTCACGGCCAAACACTTCTCACACACTCTCACCAATCCTCTACACACACGCCTTCACCTTTGCTTGACACACGTACACACAGCCCTGCATGCACAGATAAGCCACTCACTGCCTCACACTTCACACAACCCTGCACGCACTCACTCTCCACTCACGTCCCTAGCTCTCACTCACGATAAAACCCTAGCTCTCCTCACACACTCGGGCTCACGGTGATCTCTCTCACCCACTTGGAAAATCCCAAAAATACAAATCAACCCTTCACGCAGCCGACCATCTTGATGAAAAAATAATAAACCTTTCAACAGCAACCCACGATCAAACGAACGCATAAAAATTAAACACCTCAATGCAGACCCTTAGCCGTGGACCACCATCACAACAAAACCTTGAACAAAGCTAAGCTCTCGGCCTCCCCCTCTCTCTCTCTCTCACTTACAGTTCACGTCGAAAAACAACAAATAAACTGCACCTTAAGAAATCCCAAATCACCGCAAAAATTACACCTTAAGACACCCTAAATTAGCACAAAACAGCCCCCCAAAATACCGAAATAGCAGTCCCAAAAACACACCCAAAATACAGCAAAACAGCAGCCCAAAACAGCGAGGCGACGAAGGAAAGCAGTGAACCCGAAAGATAACAGAGTATTAACCCTTCCGACGACGACGTGACGCACTTCTGAGGAGCAACTTGAAATGTAAGACCTGAGGGCACCCTTTATTACTTTTTATTTTGCAGTTTGGATGCAGCTCGCTCGGTTGGACATAAAATATGTCCAACCGGGTGTGCGAGGTCCTATATCAAAGATGACCAAACTCTTGGTCACATCTTTCTTTAACGTTCTTTTATCTATTTATCGCACATTTATTTCATATTATTAGCTCTTTATCATTCCATATGTTTCTTTCTTTGTTTACGTGTCGTTATATACATTATCATACTTCACGTCCATTTTCATGATTGCATTATGTTAATGCTTGAATGTTTCCTCTCGTGGTATATCGGATGGAAACCGAGACATAAATTCCATAGCCGAATCTGAATGGATGGTAGTGTGGTCTAAACTTGGGATGCAACTCCACGTACCACTTGAGAAATGCATATATTTCGTTTCATCTAATCTTGTGTTTATTCATTGTTTATTAGAAATATTATGTTATTTTTATGCATGATTTAGTTATTTCTTTCGCACTAGGAGCTTAATTATATCTCTTCAATATTTATGTTTAGACAATATATTATTTATTTATGTTTCCGTATTTATCAATTTAATGTATCCATGAAATTTTGTGCTTACCATTATTTCGACTTACTTTTATGCATGCAAACTTAGATATAGGTTGTATGCAAACTTATATATAGGTTGTATGCGAACTTAGATGTAGGTTATTCTTACGTATGCATGTTGCGTAGACTCTGTTATATTATCACATAAATCCGTTCATTATAAGTGGCATAAGTAAGGGACCATTCTGAACCCAACGGTTTGAGGTCTTCCCTTGCGAGGGGTGAGTGCGGCCATAAATCATTTCCCAGTTCACGCTGGGTGGCGACTCCTTTATTCTTCGGTTTAGTCCCCCGCGGGCTACTCCGTACCCCCGCGGGCTACTCCGTACCCCTGCGGGCTACTCCGTACCCCCGCGGGCTACTCCATGTCCTACAGTCTGACGACTCCACTGGGGATAGAGAATCGGCCCCAAAATAATGTCTTGTAATGTTTGTGATTTGTGCTTTAGTTAACCTTGTCTAGGGTTGATTTAACATAAGGTATCATTAGATTTAGATAGTGATTTGGTGTCTTTCTTCACTCACTACCTTTTTATAGCCAAAAGGAAAAGCTGTGAGGACACCTAGATAATCATTTGGAGTATCTTTAAAGTGATGGACAGATTTGGATGATTTGTTGTTTATTCCTGTCACCAAGGCGATAAGAGCCTAAGAGGTTAGGGTATTTAAGAGAGTTCACTCCACCTTCCCTCTGGGGAATTTTCAATAGAGGAATCCATTTGACAGTTATCCATGTATCGTGAAGTCGTTTTCATTCGAAACGGCAGATCGTTATATTGTTCCATCACTCGTTGGCACGTACCTTAGGGTATAAAAAAGGTGCGTTCACTTGGTTACTAGAACCCTTGAGTGGGGAGACCTAGTTGTGGGCAATCCTTCGCCGACATGAGCCTTTATCTCTACTCCTATAAACCCGCATATGAACAATAGTTGCATGACCTATAGAAGCCACCTTTTATGCTTGTGTTTGGGACCATCATCATTTGGATTCATTTGGACTTCTTGTCATGAGATGTGAACTTGTTGGGCCATTTAAACTGGGACGAGTTTGTGTCTTATGAAAATTGGGCCAAAAGCTTCTAAAATGCCGATGGGCCACTTTGTGTTTGGGCCCCTTATCATTTGAAGTTGTTTAGCCATGTTATTGCGAAAGTGTAAACCTATTGGGCTTTTTTTTTTCAGTTGGGACAAGTTTACACCTCGCAATAATATGATTGATTGCTTTGAAATGATAATGAGCCAACTTGTATGAAAACCTTGATGGGCTTAGAAAGTCCAAACATGATCCAAATATGCTAGAAGCATGAGTTCTATATCTGCACTGGCTTTCATCCAGTAAGGGTACGCCTTGTTAAGGCATATTTGTATACTTTTGGACGCTTCAAAATTCATCCCCATGACCACGGTTGCCGAAAGCCCAATTCGTCATTTCTAGACAATGGCATGATCCCATAATCAGCTTAGTCCAGGTGAAAAATGGGCGGTTTTGTCTTTTACCGATGGAAAGGAACCGAGGTAGCCAAGGTTCACCCCGTAGCATAGGAGAGAACGATTTTGTGTACCTCATATTGGTGCATAAAATAAGCCATACCTAGGACAGAAATGGACATACCACGAGTGTGGGAGGAATAAGGTCGGAAGGATATATTCTGTTTGATTACCTCACGCGTTTTTATATATTCCATGCATCGCACGCATACACCTACCATGCTGACTCGTAGTTAAAAGCCATCATAGATTTCCGTTGGGTTAGAGAGGAATGAAAGATCGTCAAAAGACCGTTAGTGGACATGAGTGAGTCAGATAACGAGGGTTCTCGCATGGATCAGCTGGAGACTAATCTTACTAAGATTACTGATCAGTTGCAAGCCTTGACCGCCGCTGTGGCCAATATGGCAGTACCCCGTGTAGGAGGGGCATGACACTCTGATAATGTTAGGCGTGAAGAGCCTCCGAATACGGTGAGTGATGAGATGCCCGCTTTCGATGATGACATGGCTGAGTATACCGCGGGAAGGGTAGCCAGGTCTCAGGCCGAGTTGCAGAAACTCAAAGATCAGGTAGATTCTGTTACCCGGAAGATGAGGGGTAAGCATGAAGATTTGTTAGACTACGACACAATGACTTTTGAAGAGAAGCTGCCCTCTCAGTTCAAGATGCCCGACATAGCCAAGTTCAACGGGAACGGGGATCCGAGGGTCCATCTCTGACAGTGTTTTTCTGTGATGAGTTCGGTGGGTCTGTCGAAGCGTCAGGTTCAGAAGATATTTGGGATGTCGCTTGAAGGGGCACTCATGGTATGGTATCATGGCCTGGAGAGAAAGGTCAAGGATGATTGGAGGGCATTAGCAGAAACCTTTCCGAAACAGTATGTCACAGACTTGAAGATCGACTTGTCGCTTCACGACTTAGAGAATACAAAACAGAAGTCGGATGAGAACTTCAAGGATTATGTGGATCTCTGGAGGAGGCAACTATTGAAGATGCAGACTCGGCCCTCGGAGAAGGACCAGATCAAGATGATCATCAAGGGTACTAAGCCCTCTATTTACGGCAAGCTGATGAGGATGACCTTTATGATTGGCAACTTTCGACAGTTGAGGGAGACTGTTATGGACGTTGAAGAAGAAAAAGCTGAGAATAGGAAGTTATATGGCCAGAATAGGAGGACTATCGGGGGGCTTCTAAGACCAAGCCTGCTACTGCTGAGGTCGCTGCCATAAAAATAGGCGATTCTCCAACCTTGGTAAGCCTCTGTCAAAGGTGCTTGAGAAGTTGAAAGGACAATGACTCCTGAAACCTTTAGAACCTACACCAATTCCCAACCATGTGCCACACTACTTCGACTTAAACCAATACTACCACTTCCACCAGCAAAAAGGCCACGAAATAGACAACTGCACCCGCCTTAGGCATGAGATCCAAAATCTCATTGACGCTCATAAAATACCCGACCCCGAAAAAGAACAACCCAACACACTCAGAAATCATCTACCTAACTACCACTCTGTTCCACCGCCCACCTACATGATCAACTCCGGCCTACCCGAAACTTTTGTCCTCCAAACTCTCAACCACCAAGCTTCTTGCATGGGGATAGAGGATCTTACCAGTGAAGAACCATAGGCTGAGGAAGAAGACAATGCTGTAGACGATAAAAATGTTTTCCCTGGTTTATTTGATTGCAATCCTGCATTTTTTTAATAATAAAGACATTGATTTTGCCTACTTGTTCGAGTTTTTCTCCTCAATAGTTAAGCATGAGTCCGATGATGAAATTTTTTGCCCTAGGTTGGAACCTTAGAAACGATGAGTACGAGATGTATCCTCATCCGATATTTTGAGTATTTGATCTCAGCTAGACTTATGAGCACTTGATTATAGGATCTTAGTAGTGAAAGCCTGAGTAGTCGGCAATGTGACTAGTTGAAGAGATTGCGGATCGATGAATGACCGTTCGCTTAGATGTCCATCCTGACTTACTTGTGTTACGATATGTGGTATGGTTGGAAACAAAAGAAAAGTCTCTAAAAAAGAAAATATAAACCACCTATAACCGATAAGCGTGAAGCTACCCATGGGCAAGTATTAGGACCACCATGAGGAGAAATGCTACCTTAAAGGGTAGGTGTGCTGAAAAAAAAAATGAAATGATGATGAAGAGAAAAAAGAAAAGAAGAAGAAAGCCATATCACATTGAGTACGAGGAAGTAATTGCAGAGCATGACCAAGACATCTAGGTTGGTTATACCCATCGATCCCAATTTTTTGACGAAATCATTGAGTTGGCTTACCTGGGGATGAATCTGCAAAGGAACCTTTGCACACACTTTGAGTTTGGCTTAGATCATTTATTCAAAGACTTGGATTTGAGTTGCATCGAGTGTTTTGAAGGTTCTCTGGTTTCGACACTGGGCATCCTTTAAGGACAATGATATGTATAACTATTTGGATTATTTGGTAGCCCCTAATATAGTATGTTGATATGGAATACCACATCACGTGGTTCACCTTGACCTAGTGCAAACATATTAGAGCAGAAAGCTAAATCATGTATGGGGGCGACCAGTTTACCACCCCGCGAATAAAGGATATACCGAGAACTTGAGCCATTAGACAAAAGAGAATTGAGCAATCACCAGAAGAGAACTGGTAGAAGGAAATTATAAGCAGACCTAGGGGGCGACCAGAGGCATTTGTAGGAAAATGACATCAAGGAGCACACGGAAGGCCTAACCCATCGGAATAGGAAATACATTCATACATACATGCATACACATCATATGCACGCAATTTTTTATTTTGTTTTTGTTCGCAGGTTTTGAAGAAAAGAAAAAAGCGACAAAGACAAGCAATTTCGGGAATGAATCCCAGGGTCGAGGCCCACATTATCAGCAGTTTTGGGGAATGATTCCCAGGTTTGAGGCCCACATTGTCAGTAGTATCGGTCGAGGCCCACATTATCAGCAATTTTTGGAATGAATCCCAGGGTCGATGCCCACGTTGACAGCGGTTTCGGGAATGAATCCCAGGGTCGAGGCCCGCGTTGTCAGTAGTTTCGGGAATGAATCCCAGGGTCGAGGCCCACTTCATCAGCAGTTTTGGGAATGAATCCCAGGGTCGAGGCCCACTTCATCAGCAGTTTCGGGAATGAATCCCAGAGTCGAGGCCCACTTCATCCGCAGTTTTGGGAATGAATCCCAAGGACGAGGCCCACTTCATCAACAGTTTCGGGAATGAATCCCAGGGTCGAGGCCCCATTTATCAGAAGTTTCGGGAATGAATCCCAGGGACGAGGCCCACATCATCAGCAGTTTCGGGAATGAATCCCAGGGTCGAGGCCCACACTATCCGCAATTTCGGGAATGAATCCCTGGGTCGAGGTCCACATCATCAGCAGTTTGGGGAATGAATCCCATGGTCAAGGCCCACGCTATCAGCAGTTTCGGGAATGAATCCCTGGGTCGAGGCCCACATCATCAGCAGTTTCGATAATGAATCCAAGGGTCAAGGCCCGCTTCATCAAAAATTTCGGGAATGGATCCCAGGGCCAATGCCCACCTTATCAGCAGCTCGGGAATAAGACCCGCAATTCAATTTGGGAACAAGACCCACAATCGGGAATAAGACTCACAATTCAATTTGGGAACAAGACCCACAATCGGGAACAAGACCCGGAACTCAATTTGGCAACAAGACCCACAATGGGAACAAGACCCGCAATTCAATTTGGGAACATGACCCACAATCGGGAACAAGACCCACAATGAGCTTAGGGTTTTTTATTTATTTTTTATGTTATTGCCGGGAATGATCTCTCTGCTAGGTTTTAGTTTGTGTGTCTTTTTATAAGAGTGGGTTACGGTTGTCCTTGTATGGGTAGGAAATGAAGATTGTGTGATCATGGGGAAGATTTAATTAGTTTGTTATAAGGAAATGATTTCTTTAGTTTATGAAGGTGATTTATTTAATTTAGGAATGTGATTTATTTTGATTTTAATTTGGCAACAAGACCCACAATTGGGAACAAGACCCGCAATTCAATTTGGGAACAAGACCCACAATCGGGAACAAAACCCACAACTCAATTTGGGAATAAAACCCACAATCGGGAACAAGACCTGCAATTCAATTTGGGAACAAGACCCACAATCGGGAACAAGACCCGCAACTCAATTTGGGAACAAGACCCACAATCGGGAACAATACCCACAACTCAATTAGGGAACAAGACCCTCAGCTCACTTCGGGAACAAAACCCACTCGGGGGTTCGGGAACAAGACCCATAGGTCACAGCACCTCGCCATCAATCTCAACTCAATTCAGGGAACAAGACCCTCATCTCAATTTGGGAACAAGACCCTCATCACAATTCGGGAACAAGACCCTCATCTCAACTCAGTAATGGTTCGGGAATGGACCACCTCAAGTAATGGTTCGGGAATGAACCACCTCACATCAACTCAGTCCGGTAGTGATTCCTAGAGATCGCAGCATCTTGCAGGGATGAACCTCAAGAGGTCGCAGTACCCCACCACCAGATCAACTCAGTTCGAAGCAACAGGCAAGTCAGGCAGCAGCTGGCGAGCCAGGTAAGTAAAAATGCATTGCATAACTTTGATAGGATTGTCACTTTCACACACTTCACAAGTCCCATCAAAGTCGGGGTGACTATAGGCACTACATTTTTGCATAAGGCCCGATGATGAGCCTCTTATGGAGGCACTACCCTTTAAGTTGTGGAAGTCGCGGGAAACGTACGTCAGAAGGGAAAATTCAAAAAATAAATACCTTGTCAGTTTCATTCGTTTGCTTAGCCTCGGATTTGCTCGATTAATCTCTGTTTTAACTGTTAGACTCGTCCCAAAAAAAAACCCTGCACCCATCCAAAGCCCATTTCGCCCAAGCCCAATCCAAAAATAATTAAAACATTTAAAACACATGTCACAAATTAAATAAAATCTAATTAAATCAAATAAATTAAATCAAATCCATTTAAAATCAAAATAAATCTCATTCCTAAATTAAATAAATCACCTTCATAAACTAAAGAAATCATTTCCTTATAACAAACTAATTAAATCTTCCCCATGATCACACAATCTTCATTTCCTACCCATACAAGGACAACCCTAACCCACTCTTATAAAAAGACACACAAACTAAAACCTAGCAGAGAGCTCATTCCCGGCAATAACATAAAAAATAAATAAAAAACCCTAAGCTCATTCTCTCTCTTAATCCACTCAACAGCCTCACCACAAACAGAACCCTAAACTCATCTCACGGCCAAACACCTCTCACACACTCTCACCAATCCTCTACACACACGCCTTCACCTTTGCTTGACACACGCACACACAGCCCTACACGCACAGATTAGCCACTCACTCCCTCACACTTCACACAGCACGCACTCACTCTCCAGTCACGTCCATAACTCTCACTCACTATATAACCCTAGCTCCCCTCACACACTCGGGCTCACGGTGATCTCTCTCACCCACTCGGAAAATCCTAAAAACACAAATCAACCCTTCACACAGCCGACCAACTTGATGGCAAAATAATAAACCTTTCAACAGAACCCATGATCAAATGAACACATAAGAAATAAACACCTCAATGCAAACCCTTAGCCGTGGACCACCATCACAACAAAACCCTAAACAAACCCTAAACAAAGCCAAGCTCTCGGCCTCCTCACTCTCTCTCTCTCACTTGTAGTTCACGTCAAAAAATAACAAATAAACTGCACCTTAAGACATACCAAATCACCGCAAAAACTGCACCTTAAGACACCCTAAATTACCGTAAAATAGCCCCCCAAAATACCGAAACAACAATCCCTAAAACACACCTAAAATACCACAAAACAACAGCCCAAAATAGAGAAATTAGCAGCCCAAAACAGTGAGGCGACGAAGGAAAGCAGTGAACCAGTGAACCCGAAAGATAACAGAGCATTAACCCTTCCGGCGACAACGTGACGCACTTCCGAGGAGCAACTTGAAAGGTAAGACCTGAGGGCACCCTTTATTACTTTTTATTTTGTAGTTTGGATACGACACGCTCGGTTGGACATAAAATATGTCCAACGGGGTGTGCGAGGTCCTATATCAAAGATGACCGAACTCTTGGTCACATCTTTCTTTAACGTTCCTTTATCTATTTATCGCACGTTTATTTCATATTATTAGCTCTTTATCATTCCGCATGTTTCTTTCTTTGTTTACGTGTCATTATATGCATTATCATACTTCACGTCCATTTTCATGATTGCATTATGTTAATGCTTGAATGTTTCCTCTCGTGGAATATCGGATGGAAACCTAGACATAAATTCCGTAGCCGAATCTGAATGGATGGTAGTGTGGTATAAACTTGGGATACAACTCCACGTACCGCTTGAGAAACGCATATATTTCGTTTCATCTAATCTTGTGTTTATTAATTGTTTATTAGAAATAGTATGTTATTTTTATGCATGATTTAGTTATTTCTTTCGCACTAGGAGCTTAATTATATCTCTTCAATATTTATGTTTAGACAATATATTATTTATTTATGTTTCAGTATTTATCAATTTAATGTATCCATGAGATTTTGTGCTTACCATTATTTCGACTTACTTTTATGCATGCAAACTTAGATATAGGTTGTATGCGAACTTAGATGTAGGTTATTCTTGCGTATGCTTGTTGTGTAGACTCGGTTATATTATCAAATAAATCTGTTCATTACAAGTGGCATAAGTAAGAGACCATTCCGAACCCAACTGTTTGAGGTCTTCCATTGCGAGGGGTGAGTGCGGCCTTAAATCATTTCCCAGTTCATGCTGGGTGGCGACTCCTTTATTTTTCGGTTTAGTCCCCCGCGGGTACTCCGTACTCCCGACCGGGCCGCGAGCCTGGAACAACGTCGCCGATTTATATATGTCCTACAATCAGGGAAGGTGACGTTTCCAAGACCACCACATCAAATGACAAAGCATCTCCGACCTCTTTATGTAAAAGCAATGGAAAATGGAATATCAGTCACCAAGGTATTAATCGACAATGGAGTGGCCATCAACGTTATTCCAGTTAAGATGCTGGGGATATTAGCGAAATCAGAGGACGATCTCATCCCTACGGAAGTAGTGCTTATGATTTTCAATAGAGGAGCAACGACAGCCAAATGAGTCATCCCATTAGACCTACATGTGGGAAGCACTACTAAGACAATAATATTTTTTGTCATAGACGGACCAACCACGTATAACATGCTCCTAGGACGGGATTGGATCCACAACATACGATGTATTCTTTCGTTCTTTCATCAATGTCTGGTCTTTTGGAACCAGAAAGATGAAGTGAAGTAGTACACGCTAATAATAGACGCAGCAGAGACAAATTCGGCTTAATATTTCATGTATGAAGGAAATTATGGGCCAGCTAGAGTGCTGAATGAAGTAGGGAATTCATCCATAGTGGAAAAAAATGACGAGCCATACACCGCAGAGTTGTTAAATGATTTATTCGTATAAACAAGGCCAACTATAGTGGCTTTCGGAAGGCCAACATCTAGCCACAAAACCAATAATTCAAATAAAGAAGGACGCACAGATTAAGGAACAAGCCGCACTTGCGGCCACCGGAGCCAGCTTAATGGCTTATGTCACAGAACGGGAAGTGGAAGCCGACGCCCAGGCTGTGATCTCGGCTTTAAGGTGGAAATTAATAACACATCAGACAGAAGATAGAATAAGAGAAGCATGTGGGGTGGATTGTTTGAAAGAAGGAAATGAATGAGACGAAGGACCTAAGGAGGAAGAAGAATATGCTCTGAATGGACATCATATGACAAGCATTACAAGGGTACATGATGTTTTAGAAGAACTGAACCTGAGAGAAGAGAACAACAAGCGTAACACTTATATCAGCAAGGAACTGGACACCCAGGTATGCGAAAAGCTAATTTCTCTCTTGAAACAGTATAAAGATTGTTTTGCTCGGGACTATGACGAAATGCCAGGTTTAGGTAAGGCTTTGGTAGAAAATAGGTTGCCTATTATGACAAATAAACAACCCCCCGGAGGTTTGCACCCAATGTTATGCCTGATAATAAAAAAGAATTCGAGCACATCTTGAAGGAAAAATTCATCAGAACCACCAGATATGTAGAATGGTTGTCAAATATCGTCCCTGTCATGAAAAAGAATTGGAAATTAAGAATATGTATAGATTTTAGAAATTTAAATTTGGCAACACCAAAAGACCAATACCCTATGCCTACAGTGGATTCTTTAGTGGACTCCACAGTAAGATACCAAATATATTATTTTATGGATGGATATGCAGGGTATAATCAAATCTACATAGCCGAAAATGATATTCATAAAATGGCTTTCAGATGCCGGGGTTCTTTAGGATGTTATGAGTGGGTGGTAATGCCATTCGACCTAAAAAATGCTGAAGCCACCTACCAACGGGCCATGAATTTGATTTTCCATGATCTAATCAGTAATTTTGTAGAAGTTTATGTAGACGATATAGTGGTAAAGTCTATGACCGAGGGCGAACATTTTAACCACTTGACAATGGCTTTTGACCAAATAAGGAAATTCAAACTAAAGTTAAATCTTGCCAAATACGCTTTTGGGGTTAGCGCGGGGAATTTTTTGGGTTTCCTAGTCCATCAGCGAGGAATTGAGATTGATATTAATAAATCTCGGGCAATCATGGAAGCCAAACCGTCCCGAAACAAAAATGAGTTGTAAAGGATCCTAGTGCAATTTAATTTTTTAAGAAGGTTCATTTCGAATTGTGCAGGAAGAACTAAAGTTTTCTCGTCCCTACTAAAGCTTAAGGAAAAAGAGGAATTCGTCTGGACGGAAGAACTTCAAAAATCTTCGAAATCCTGAAGAACTATTTATCAAACCGTCGATGATCGCCAGGACGGCCAATAAATCTCTACATATTCGCTGAAGAACAATCCATAGCTGGAATGATCACACATGATGATAACATGGTGTGGAGAGAGCCATTTATTATCTCAGTAGGCAATTGTTGAAATATGAAAGTAATTACTCTCTAATGGAGAAATTGTGTTTGGCTTTGTATTTCACATGTACTAAATTACGCACCTACCTTAGGCTGACCATTGTGTATCTAATTACAAAAATGAATACAGTGAAATACATATTTTCTCGTCCCATTTTGCATCAAAGAGTAGGATTTTGGTCTCTATCGTTGTCCAAATTTGACATACGACATGAGCCCCAAAAGGTCGTAAAAAATCAGGCCCTCGTAGATTATTTGGTTGATCACCCACCACTAAAGAAATGGGAATGGTAATAGACAAGTACAATTTAAAACCATGGACGATGTATTTTGATGGATCTAGCACATCAAAAGGAGCAGGAATGGGAATAGTCTTGGTCAGTCCGTTGGGAGAATCATTCTGTTTCATTATCAAGCTGGACGAATGCTGCACCAATAATCAGGCCGAGTACGAGGCTTTAATATTTGGGTTAGAGATGCTCATTGATATGAGAGTGAAACACATGTCCATTAAAGGAGATTCGAAACTAGTAATCCAACAAGTGATGGGGGCCTTTAAGTGCCATAGTCCGTCGATCATGGCGCTGTCAGATATGTTGAGTTTTTTCTAAGGTCCCAAGATCAAATCAAGACATGAAATAATGCGTGAATACATCAACGGAGGTAGCGAAATACTCACATTGATCGGTTGAGTCGAATTGAAGACGAATGAAGCCATTTTCTTCACTGCCTTTCACGCCCAATGGTGGCAGTCCACTGCCTTGCAAAACAGAAATTTGAGTGAAGAAACAGAGCTCCTAGCTTCGTCGGATGGATCCCGTCTCATGGTCGAACCTCCCTACCACCTTCGCAAGACTTGTAAGTGTGCTAGCACTTGAATTTTCACCATGAAAATCCACTCTAGCTTCCCTCAAAGTCACGGTTTTTGTGATGAAAAACAGTGAGCATTGTGGCCCTTTGGGCGTGAGAGAAGAGAGAATTTTGAGAGAGATGAAATTGTGTTGTCTAATTAATTTTTTGTTACAAAAAATCAATTTATATTTATGCCATAATATTTATTAAATTAATAATAAACTTATGACATAAATCATGCAATGGCTTAGAGTGTCAAACACTCAATTTCCATGCAAAACCATTGAGTGCAATGTACACTATCTCCATGCAATGCATTAGAATTAAATAATGCATAATATGACATGTGTCATGTGGGCCCCACACGTTTCCAAATGAAAGTGGGCCCACGTGCACTCACGCGTTCGGGTTCGATATTGCCAAAATACCGAACTTACGTCGCGACGTTAATTAAATCGAATTTAAATAAATAATTGCGCCTAGCGAAATTATTATTTACGTCGCTAACGAATTAATTCTAAATTAACTCGTTTGCCCGAATTAAAATCTAATTTTAATTCCGCGTCGAAATCTAATTTCGTTTAATATATCGAATATATTAATTTACCGATTAATTCCAAATTAATCGTTATCTCTCTCTAGACGATATTTTATCCTAGATAAAATATCTCCGTAATTAATCCTAGATTAATTTTCTCTCTCTTCTATAATAATCCCAGATTATTCAAGAGTGCGAGTTGTGCGTCATCGGTGGATTATCGGGAAGCGACCCATGAGATCCCCGGATAAGTTGACAGTAAATACGGTCGTCGGAGTATCCGAATCACGTACGTACCAAGTACTACGTTCTACCGATTTACGAGACAAGGTCGACTCCTAGCAAAGCACCAAGTCTACTCAATTCTCCGGACATATCCATCAAAGAATATCAAAGATCTGTATCAAGCGTAGTATACAATTGTATTGTGCGTATCGGTCCAGTATCGGATGATCACGTGCTAGGGCTGGGGCTGGATAAGTGTCTGCCCCGTCCGAAACACATATCGGATGTCTGGTAACTAGTCTCTATAATCGGATATTCATGACCTGGTCATAATATCACGATTGGATGCGCATCACTTAAGAGCACTAATATCGTATCCTGCGTGACATCATCTCCACTATGACTGGAGTGACACTTCCGTCTCGACATCACATCCAATACACTACGATTCCTGATAAACCCAGAAGAGGTGAACACAGAACCAGTTAAGATCCCCCAACCACAACCGATTGTCGTAAGTATTAGCGATGCAAGTCTCAGGTTAAGACTATACACACCTACCTTGATTTCGGCCTCCCATAGACACCTAGTCATAATACCAATGGGATTCCGAAGGGTCTATCCAGAGCGAAGCTGTTTCCCGTACCATCGGTGAAACACGACCTCCTATCGCACTTGCACAAGTATCCAATACTTATATATATGAGAACTATGCCGTTGTGCCCTCACAACGCGCACAAGTGCAATACTAGCCTATTCCGCATTATCGATGTCCAGTCTCGATAATACTACGGCTAGGGATATTTAATGATTAATCCTTCGTGGACTGATACTGTCTCATATCATCTCAATCCAGGAACTAATCATAGGGACCTCTCTTCATTTATATATCTATGGTGATCTAATCACAAATGACGAGAGTGCAATTTCCTTTACATAGTTAATTTGCTACAGCAACACAATGTTCTGTGCAAACAGTGACGCTATGGGTCATTATCCAACAATCTCCCACTTGGCACGTAGCGAGTCACTCAAGTGTCCTACACTCGAACTATGTAAGGTTCGCTCAAATTGCTGAGAAAAAGGTTTTCGTCAGCGAATTTGTTCGATTATCGTTTGACGCGATTTATACGATCATCACATCGCCACGATGTATGATCCGAACGAATCAGATGATATAGAAGTATATATCTGAATCGTTGATGAGACCTTTAATTCCTTAGCTTGTGCTGACGCCTAGCTCAGCTGCTAACAGAACTATATCTAATCTAATTAGATTTATTTTTGATCCAAATGGCTTCTATTGCTGCCTCAGCTGCAGCAATAATCCGCATTTGTTGTTTATTCGGCAACAGTTATCTTGCTTGGAAGATTTCCAGCTCACTGTCCCGTTATTCAAACTTCATAGTACCACAGTATTTAACTTTTTGGAAACTTGCAGCAGTGATCCCAGTCACTTCAAGTTCTCCTTCTCCATAGTTTAAGATAGCATCTTTAGTTCTCTGAGATACTAACAGATGTTCTTAACTTCAATCCAGTGACTGTCACTTGGATTGACCTGATTGTGACTCCATATGCTTGAAGCGTATGAGACACCAATACAAGTACATTTTAAATGTACAATTTCCAGAGAGTGTTAACAACTCCAAATCTATCCCAATAGATCTTTATTCCTCTAATAAAGGTTGTTATCTCCCAGAATTCTACGGAGAATTTCTATTGAAAGCCAAGCTTTCAACAATAGCTTTATGGGAATTTCACATGTCAGTGCGCTCTCCTCTCGCTAACCTCCTTATATACACAAGAATTGTTTCGTTTTGAGTCAAATCATAAACCATTATGATTATTTCAAAACGTCAGTTCCAAGAACCTTATGCTTGCATTGATCCAAACATGGATCGAATAACCCGCAAACCTTGTTTGTCGGTTATACAAAATCGTCAGGATGTTGTAAGATCCTCCAAAAGGTTTCCTTTTCAGGAAAGCGATTTTGATCTATAACTGACACATTTTATAAATGAATATACAGTTATCTTCAAGCATCTTCAAAATGGATTTACCATGGCAACAGGTAAAA
This sequence comes from Zanthoxylum bungeanum, assembly GCA_019454045.1. Classification (NCBI taxonomy): domain Eukaryota; kingdom Viridiplantae; phylum Streptophyta; class Magnoliopsida; order Sapindales; family Rutaceae; genus Zanthoxylum; species Zanthoxylum bungeanum. Next base: position 22,214 of record SKCR01039080.1, on the reverse strand, counting down.
GGTTGAACCGTTATTAACATAATGTTGATAACGATACCTTTCCGTCAAAAGCTTAGCTTTGTACGTTGGTATGTTGCCTTCCATGTATGTCTTCTTTGAAGACGTTTAATGTACCATAGGCACACTGCCTTGTGGTACAACAACTAGTATCCAAAATAGTTGTTATACATGGAATCCATTTCGGATTCATGGCACTTTGCCATAACAGGGAGTCGATACCTTGTATCACTTCTTCACAACGTAGTCGGATGGTACACCTCCATAAGATTGACATCATCTTATGGGGTGAGATCAGAAACACATACCTTAGGTTGTTTTCTGACTCTATCCGATCTAATAGTTTCTTGTGTATTTGAAGATTAATGGTATAGATTCATCATAGATGAACTATTTGTGTTCCATTAAGGACTTCGTGCCTTGAACAGTATTACTCCGATTTTCATCGAGTATCACTATCCTCCCACTGACCACTGCATATCGGTATTTCTCTCAGGAAAACCGCATGGTGAGCAACATCACATTGTTCTCATGTGGGATTTATAAGTACTTATACTTAAGGTTTCCCTTAGGATAACCTATATTGGCACTTATCCATCCATTTGGGTCCTTAGTTTGGTATCATCCAAACGCTATGCCTGGCATACCCAAATTATCAGGAATGAGAAACCTCGTTTCTTCCCTGTTCATATCCTATATGATATCTGTCAAACAGATTTATATGGAACCTTATTCTAAATAAGTTTTGCACTGTTAATACATATCCTGTTGAATGAGATAGTAGCTCTGAGCGACTTGTGATAAACCTTATCATGTCCTCATCTGAAAGAATACCGTACTCTTTCATGTACGTATGAAACTTACTGCTTAAGTATTTTCCATTACGGTCTTACCGTGGCGGAATAATACTATAGCCGATCCGTTTGTCTATTTCGTGTCGAAACTCTAAAAGTTTCCGATTTGTGTTCTTCAAAAGAAACACATAACCATAACGTGATGTCACATCCGTTAAGGTCACGAAATATTCATGTTATCATCTAGCCTAGCTAGATATGGGCCCACTTACTTCACCATGAATAGGGCTAACAGATCGGTGGCCCTTTTACTATTACCAAGTAAATAGTATTTTAGGTAGTTTACCCAATAAACTAGATTCGCAGACCTTATTTGAATAGTCAAATCAGTCCTAGTACCCACTCTACAAAAGTGTGGATATACGAGTCTTGTTTAATTGTGTCCCAGACAACAATGCCACAAATAAGTCTCTATTGATCAAATCAATTTGAGCTATTTATTTGTCATTTTATATGTTTGAGATTTTATTATATGTTCAAAATATAAATTATCTAATGTATTTATCTCAGTATCATCTTTTATAAATGAAACACTTAGTGTTCTAGAATATAAAGGTTTTATATCCGCAATGGATTAAACACTGATATAGAGATAATGTCTCTAGTTAAACTAGTTACATTATAACATTTCCTAATTTAAATACATACCCAAAGGGTAGTTTCTAAACTTAGGTATCTACGGTCGAAACAGCGACTTTCGTCCCGTTTTTCCGATTCGCAGAGAAATCTCGGCTTGAAGTCATATTCTGCTCATAGCGGATTCTGAACATCAATACATATGTTTATGTACCAATTAAGTATTTAAAATCCAATTTTAATACTAGTAGTGAACATAACTTTGACAAATATTTTTAAAGTTAAGCCTCGCCCTATCTTCAATTCCTTCGTGTCTTCCATATCCAAATGGTAGTCACTTTGGGATATGTCAATTATCCTTTTCAATATTTCACAAACCTTTGGCCAAGCCTTGGGTTTCGGATATCGAAACGATGTGCACCTTGTGCTACATGCCCAATTGCAAACTTTGACTTTTCTCCACTAGAATAGTCAATTAATTATCCAAGAAATATTAATTGCAATTTTAATACTTTTAAATCTAAAGATAGATTTATTATAAGTTTATTAATTAAGCACTAAAGTCATCATCACATAAATCTTCCAAAGACTTTATGCTCTACTATTTGCTTAATAATGGGCTTAGTCATAATAAGTTATTTTATCAAATAAATTAACCTATTATTAATTCCCCCAATTGAAAATTAAATCATTTAAAACATTTAATCTAAGGATTATATATTTTAAATATTCAACCTTTCAATTCTATCTTGATTTCAATAGTCCAACTATTTAATCAATTTTAATAAGGTACTATTTATTATAATGATTACAATAATCCAATTATTTAATCAACTATAATTTTAATATTGATTACTATAATCCAATTATAAAATCACTATATATTGAATGAGTTTTGTATATAGTCCAACTATATAATATTTTAAAACAAAATAAAATATTAGTCCAACTAATACTTTTGATTAATATGACGAGTAAAATAAAATGAGCGTGTTTAGCGAGTATTCGAACGAATGTTGCAAATTCAATACTTGCCTCCCACTATTTTTCGTCGAGCCTCTAACCCTCTGTGGAGTACTCGGGAAACCGTGTTTCCTAGTGGGCTAGGATCCTATTAAATAACACACAACCTTGACTTTGGCCAATAAAAGCTGTATGCTATTTAACTAGGTAGATCTCACAGATCAATTGGATCCAATCCAATTCCTAGATCCGGTTAGGTGGACATCCAAGTCCTAAACATATTACTTATGCCAATGTATCTAATACATTTTCCTAACCTTATCCTCCGAATCATCTAGGCCTTGGCTTTGGCCAAAAACAAACCTAATGATTCCAGTTAAGCGGGACCCATTGACGAGGAAAGTTTCGTAATCAATGTCATTGGACAAAAAGTGATCTTGACTTTGGCCAATAAAAATCACGATTTGGACAAGACACCGATATGCAACAAAACTCTCATGATTCAAGTACATCTTTGATTGACAAAGGTCTTGACTTTGGTCAATAAAACCAATGCCAACTTCGGATCTTGAACAGAAATCATTCAATGGAAGGATATTTGCTTAATATAGATTGAGGGATTTTCGCGTGCAAATTGGCTACCAATTTAATTATCTTTGTTAGGTCTCATCATCATACACCCTTAAACATGCATTCTAAATACATAATAAAGCGAGTATGAAATAAAATAATAATGATATGCGGATGGATACTTAACACATTGATCCTAGATCAAATCTCTCCCTTTCTCACTCAGCTAGCACTTGTACTACTTCTACCCGTTACACTACACTTCTAAAGAAACCTCATATACATAGAGGGGAATAGGTGAGAAGAGAATACAAGAGAAAGAAAGAGGTGATAAAGCTGGACACGCAGGTCCAATTTAATAAATCGAATTTATTACAACAATTTCTAAAATTGCCCACCCATCTAATATCCATCCGATATGCATTATTCATTCAACACAACCACGTATTCACACACATAAGCATGCTATCAATCAATCTAATCAAATTAAATTAATCTGATAATTAAGTGATCATCCAATGTTCAAACAACGATTTGATTTTGTTCGAGTCAAACTCGTTTTTTTGCGAATAAGTACTTAAAAGTACAAATTCATGGAATTAAATTAAACTACATCATTAAATCTAATTTAACATGTATTTAATACTAATTCACTATTCAATTCCAAATTAAATAGTACACTTTTATTTAATAAACCTCTTACGATTTAAATTCCAAATTTAATCGTAACGCGTCTCAAAGACCGATTAACGTCCAACATCAATTTAATTTAAGGTCTAATGGGCTTCAATTAATTTCTTTAGGCATGGGCTTCGGCAACCAAAGCCCAAGGTGGAATCACCCAAAATGCCTTAGAAATCAATTTCGGCCCATTAGGCAATTAAACATTAAAGGTCATTAGTCGCATTGTGGGCTTTATGGTTAAGGTTTAGGCCCAATTGGATCCAATCCATTTGGCCTAAACCAAACTTGAATCAAGCCCAATAGGCCCAAATACAACATTTAAAAAATCCAATTTCCAAAATTAGGCCCAAATAATTAAATTCAAAAAATCCATTTTCCCAATTTAATTACCAAAGTGTATTACATGATCAATCAACTAAATCAACATTTCTAAAACACCATATTAGTCCAATTAATCATGCTTGATTCATTATCATATGTCCAACACACAAATTGAAAATCAACCCTCTACTACATGCTTAAAGGTCTCTGGCCAACGGAGTGATTTCATGTCCAATTCGGTTTCAATCCAATTAATCCGCAATCGACATTAAATACACATCCTAAATGATTTCATACACATCCAATGTCACAAATCAAAATCACCAAGCATTAGGGCATATACACCAATTCGGCCAAGGTAATTTTGGGGATTTTGTGTCAACTCAAAATCAATCAAATTGGACGTCAAATTAACATCATCCTTTATCATTATAACTCATCCAATGAATTAAAATGAAAAATTCCAAGAACTCCAAAAACCACACACATTCGGCCAAGGTGAATAAATTGGGGAAAATTATTCCAAATCAATTTTCAACAAATTGGTCCAACCAAATGCAATTAAACATGTTATAAGCATACTCAAACAATCAATTTATTCAAATCAGCTCAACAAACATTTACCCAAATTTTAAGCCCTACAAATTTCATGCTTGCAACATTAGCTCTTGATGCCATTGTTGAGTTTTTTTTCTAAGGTCCCAAGATCAAATCAAGACATGAAATAATGCGTGAAACATCAACGGAGGTAGCGGAATACTCACATTGATCGGTTGAGTCGAATTGAAGACGAATGAAGCCATTTTCTTCCCTGCCTTTCACGCCCACTGGTGGCAGTCCACTGCCCTGCAAAACAGAAATTTGAGTGAAGAAACGGAGCTCCTAGCTTCATCGGATGGATCCCGTCTCATGGTCGAACCTCCCTACCACATTCGCAAGACTTGTAAGTGTGCTAGCACTTGAATTTTCACCATGAAAATCCACTCTAGCTTCCCTCAAAGTCACGGTTTTTGTGATGAAAAACAGTGAGCATTGTGGCCCCTTGGGCGTGAGAGAAGAGAGAATTTTGAGAGAGATGAAATTGTGTTGTCTAATTAATTTTTTGTTACAAAAAATCAATTTATTTATGCCATAATATTTATTAAATTAATAATAACTTATGACACAAATCATGCAATGGCTTAGAGTGTCAAACACTCAATTTCCATGCAAAACCATTGAGTGCAATGTACACTATCTCCATGCAATGCATTAGAATTAAATAATGCATAATATGACATGTGTCATGTGGGCCCCACACGTTTCCAAATGAAAGTGGGCCCAAGTGCACTCACGCGTTCGGGTTCGATATTTCCGAAATACCGAACTTACGTCGCGACGTTAATTAAATCGAATTTAAATAAATAATTGCGCCTAGCGAAATTATTATTTACGTCGCTAACGAATTAATTCTAAATTAACTCGTTTGCCCGAATTAAAATCTAATTTTAATTCCGCGTCGAAATCTATTTCGTTTAATATATCGAATATATTAATTACCGATTAATTCCAAATTAATCGTTATCTCTCTCTAGACGATATTTTATCCTAAATAAAATATCTCCGTAATTAATCCTAGATTAATTTTCTCTCTCTTCTATAATAATCCCAGATTATTCAAGAGTGCGAGTTGTGCGTCATCGGTGGATTATCAGGAAGCGACCCATGAGATCCCCGGATAAGTTGACAGTAAATACGGTCGTCGGAGTATCCGAATCACGTACGTACCAAGTACTACGTTCTACCGATTTACGAGACAAGGTCGACTCCTAGCAAAGCACCAAGTCTACTCAATTCTCCGGACATATCCATCAAAGAATATCAAAGATCTGTATTAAGCGTAGTATACAATTGTATTGTGCGTATCGGTCCAGTATCGGATGATCACGTGCTAGGGCTGGGGCTGGATAAGTGTCTGCCCCGTCCGAAACACATATCGGATGTCTGGTAACTAGTCTCTATAATCGGATATTCATGATCTGGTCATAATATCACGATTGGATGCGCATCACTTAAGAGCACTAATATCGTATCATGCGTGACATCATCTCCACTATGACTGGAGTGACACTTCCGTCTCGACATCACATCCAATACACTACGATTCCTGATAAACCCAGAAGAGGTGAACACAGAACCAGTTAAGATCCCCCAACCACCAACCGATTGTCGTAAGTATTAGCGATGCAAGTCTTAGGTTAAGACTATACACACCTACCTTGATTTCGGCCTCCCATAGACACCTAGTCATAATACCAATGGGATTCCGAAGGGTCTATCCAGAGCGAAGCTGTTTCCCGTACCATCGGTGAAACACGACCTCCTATCGCACTTGCACAAGTATCCAATACTTATATATATGAGAACTATGCCGTTGTGCCCTCACAACGCGCACAAGTGCAATACTAGCCTATTCCGCATTATCGATGTCCAGTCTCGATAATACTACGGCTAGGGATATTTAATGATTAATCCTTCGTGGACTGATACTGTCTCATATCATCTCAATCCAGGAACTAATCATAGGGACCTCTCTTCATTTATATATCTATGGTGATCTAATCACAAATGACGAGAGTGCAATTTCCTTGTTACATAGTTAATTTGCTACAGCAACACAATGTTCTGTGCAAACAGTGACGCTATGGGTCATATTATCCAACAAGATATGGTTAAAGGATTGATAGGTCAATTTGACTTCGTAGAGCTGGAGCACGTCTCAAGGACGAAGAATGGGGTGGCTAATGAACTTGCTCAAGCAGCCTCAGGGTATAGGCATACAAGCATAGATGGCATATACATGAGAGAGGAGGCCAAACCAGCACTGGTATGATGAATGAGCGTAATGGACGTTATGGCCACTGAAATCAAAAATAAAGATCAAAATAAGGATGATTGGAGAAGGGAGATTAAAGAATTCTTAAAGCAACCAGAAAATGGGAAGGATCGAAAGCTAAAATTAAAAGCCTTGAAATTTGTGGTATCAGGGGATGTATTGTATAAAAAATGGCAGGAAAGTTTGCTGTTGAAATGTGTAGGACCATCAGAAGCCAAGACCATTATGGATGAGGTGCATGAAGGGGTTTGTGGGGCTCACCAGGCCGGAGTAAAGATGAGATGGTTAATCGTAAGGAGCGTATACTATTGGCAAAAAATGGGAGAATCCTGCATACTGTACGCTAAATGATGCGTGGCTTGTCAGAAGCATGGGCCCATTCAAAGAGCACCAGCGACCGAAATGGTCCCTGTTATTAAGCCGTGGCCATTTATGGGATGAGCGATTGATTTAATAGGGAAAATCTATCCTTCATCTAGTAAAAGACATACCTTCATCATCGTCGTCACATATTTTTTCACCAAGTGGGTGGAAGCAATCCCAGTAATAGAAATTTCCCAAGAAAAAATCATCAAGTTCATAAAAGAACATATCATCCATCGATTCGGTATCCCTCAGACAATAATGGTGGATCATGGTACTTCTCTGAACGGCGAAAAAGTTAAATGCTTCCTGACCGAGTATGGGATCCAGTTAATAAACACTACTCCGTATTACCCCCAATCAAATGGTCAGCAGAATCGTCCAACAAAACCCTTAAAGGGTTGGTCCGAAAGATGATAACGGACAACGCCAGATGTAGGCACTGCATTTTTGCATATAAGTCTCGATGATGAGTCTCATATGGAGACACTACCTTTTAAGTTGTGGAAGTCGCAAGAAACGAACGTCGGAAGGAAAAAGTCAGAAATCAGTACTTTGTTGGATTTTATTCGTTTGTTTAGCCTCGGGTTCTGTAGGACACAGAACTTGATGACGCATGCTGTTCTAGACTCGCGGCCTAGTTGGGAGTACAGAGTAGCCCACAGGGGACTAAACCAGAGAATAAATGAGTCGCCACCCGGTGTGAACAGGGAAAATGATTTAAGGCCGCACTCACCCCTTCCAAGGGAAGACCTCAAACTGTTGGGTTCGGAATGGTCCCTTACTTATGCCACTTGTAATAAACTAATTTGTGCAATGATTTAACCGAATCTACACAACACATATGCTCAAGAACAACCTATATCTAGTTCGCATTCATAAAAATAAATCCTACGTCTAAGTTTGCATGCTTTAAAAGTAAGCATCATAACGGTAAACATACGATATCACACAATAATCTCATAAGCATGTTGGATTATCAAGTACGAAAAATAGATAACAACCTAAACAAAAACGTAAATTAAATTCCTATTGCGAAAGAAATTAACTATAACATGCATAAAGAAACATCATAATCATGCATAAATTGTTTCTTTATGGTTATGCTTAGGACCATCATCATTTGGATTCAGTTGGACTTCTTGTCAGAAATTCGAACTTGTTGGGCCATTTAAACTGTGATGAGTTATTATCTTATGACAATTGGGCTAAAAGTTTCTAAAATGCCGATGTGCCATCCTGTGTTTGGGCCCCTTATCATTTGAAGTAGTTTAGCCATGTTATCTCAAAGTTGTAAACCTGTTGGGCCTTTTGAACTGGGACAAGTTTGCACCTTGCAATAATGTGATTGAAGCTTTAAAATGACAAGAGGCCGACTTATATATTCCATGCATTGCACACATACATGCTGACTGAGAATTTTAAAAGACACCATAGATTCTCGTTGGGTTAGGAAAGAGGGAAGAATTATCAAAAGGCCGATAGTAAACATGAGTGAATCAGATAACGAGGTATCCCGTATGGATCAGTTAGAGACCAATCTCACCAAGGTTACTGAACAAATGTAAGCCTTGACTACTGCTATGGCTAATATGGTTGTGCCCCGTGCTGGGGGAAACTCTGAGAATATGAGGCGTGAGGAGCCTCCGAACAGGTTGGAGGATGACATCCCCGCTTTTGATGATGACATGGCTGAATATGTAGCAAGAAGAATGACTGGGTCTCAGGCAGAATTGTAGAAGCTCCGGGATTAGGTAGAATCGGTTACCCGCAAAATGAGGGGTAAACATGAAGACTTGCTGGATTATGAGGCAATGACTTTCGAAGAACAATTGCCGGCTCAGTTCAAGATGCCTGATATGGCCAAGTTCAACGGGAATGGGGATCTGATGGTCCATCTTCGATAATATGTTTCAGTTATGAGTTCAGTGGGTCTATCAAAGCGTCAAGTTCAGAAAATGTTCGGGATGTCGCTCGAGGGGGCACCCGTGGTATGGTATCATGGCCTTGAGAGGAAAGTCAAAGATGATTGGAAAGCATTGGCAGAGGCTTTTCTGAGTCAATATGTTACAGATTTGGAGATTGACTTGTCACTCCGTGATTTGGAGAACACCAAGCAGAAGCCGGAGGAGAGCTTCAAGGAGTATGTAGACCATTGGAGAAGCCAGCTTCTAAAGATGCAGACTCGGCCCTCAGAGAAGGACCAAATCAAAATGATCATCAAGGGCACCAAACCCTCCATTTATGGCAAGTTGAGGAAGATGACCTCCATGATTACTGATTTTGACAGTTGAGGGAAACTGTCATGGATATTGAGAAAGAAGAGGCTGAGAATAGAAAGTTCTATAGCCTGAACAGGAGGCCCATTGGGGGAACATCAGGTACCAAACTTGTTTCTGCTGAAATTGCTGCCATCCAGAACCGGCGATTCTCCAACCTGGGTAGACCCTTGTCTAATGTGTTGGAGAAATTAAAGAGACAGAGACTTCTGAAACCCTTACAGACCAAACCACTTCCACACCCTCCACCACCACATCTCAACCTGAACCACTATTGTCATTTCCACCAACAGAAAGGCCATGACACTGACATTTGCGCCCGCCTCCGCCATGTAATCCAGGGCCTCATAGACTCCCAAAAAATACCCGACCCCGAAAAAAAGAACAGCCCAACACACATCGAAACCCCCTACCAAATTTTCACTTTATCCCACCACCTACCTATATGATAAGCTCTGGCCTACCCGAAAGCCTTGTCCTCAAATCCTTTGACTACCAAGCCTTTTGCCTGGGGATTTGGGATAGCGATCACGAAGATGAAACAGAACATGGGAAGAATTTCTGGGAAGACTTCTCCAGTAGTGATGAAGATGAGGTGAGAGGAATGACAGACAACAGACGTTTCTACAGTGATATGAATGAGAAGGGTAAAGAAGTGTTGACATAAGGGAGAGAAGTGATAGAAAATGTGGATAATACTGAAGGGGATGCAGTGCTGCTCTAGCTAAAGAAGACATGGGCACAGGTCAACATCTGGGAATTATTGTGTTCGTCACAGAAGTACAGGCCTGCTATGGTTGAAGTCTTGAGCAAAATAATAATACTAGAGGATGCTAATCCTACAATGTTTGTGGGTTAGTACAGAAGGAGGCTTTGCATGCAATAACCTTTTCTGAGGAGGAACTCCCGGCGGAGGGAAGAAATCATAACAAGACACTATTCATCATAGCTGAAGTGAGAGGACGGAAGACATCCTGTGTAATGGTGGATGATGGCTCATCCATCAATGTGTGCCCTCTGAAGATCCTATCGAGATTGGGAATGAAGGTAACGGATCTGGATCCCTCCAATATGACTATCAAGGCATATAATGACAGTAAGCGAGGAGTTGAAGGCACTTTCGCTGCAATAGTTAAGGTGGGACCAATTGAGGATGAGGTTGAATTCACTATGCTCAACATCCCAGCTACTTTTGCTTTGTTGTTGGGGAGGCCATGGATTCACAAGCTTGGGGGCGTGCCTTCCACTATGCATTAGGCCATCAAGTTTCCATATGAATGAGAGATCATCACCATTAAAGCTGAAGTAGATAATGTTGTGGCTGCTTTAGAGGTACAACCTTTCACGAGGTTCCAGGTGTCAGCAACCTTCGAAGAATGGGTGGATCCTAAGGTGGCTAGGATCATGGAAAAATTAAAGTTCGAGCCCGGTAAAGGTTTAGGTGTCGGAGGAACTCTGCCAAACTTTAAAGGGCAGACCACTCGGAGAGGACTGAGGTACAAGTCTGATGAGGATAAGGCGAAGGCCAAGAAGAAAGGTTTGAAGCTGATGGAATGCTTTGTGAAGGCTACTGGGTATTAAGGAGAGCCCGGACCAGTAGAAAATAATGGGGTCATGATACCGGGGATTGAGATATTTGAAGATGTGTTGGGTGAGAAACCACCGACGGAAGAAGTTACGAAGGGAGAAGATAAGTGGGAAGAAGAGCTGATGAAGCTGGAAAGCCTAACCTTCGAGGAGAATAAGGAGGCTGAGAAAAACACAGTTACGGAGGATGAAGTGTCCGTAGATGACGAGGATATTTATCTTCCTGATTTATTTGAGTGTACTCCCGCATTTGCTAGAAATAAAGACAATCATTTCGCTTACTTGCCTGAGTCTATTCCTTTCAATTTGCACGACTTGAGTGTATTTGATATCAGCACCACCAAAACAAATGCATTTAACCTTGGTACACCTGATAGCCCCAAGGAAATTCTAATTGCAAGTGAGGTTACCTCTGAGGAGCGGGAGAAATTAGAAGGAATATTAGTCAAATATGCCAAAGTATTTTATTGGTCCTACGAGGACATTCCCGGAGTAGACAGAAGCATCGCCCATCATACAATACCAACTTATCCAAATATGAAGCCAGTGAAACAGAAACATCAACGGATGAGACCTGAGTGGGCCGAGAAGGTCATATAGGAAGTCAAGAAACAAATAGATGTGGGGTTCCTGGAAGTAGTGAAGTATCCTGAGTGGTTGGCAGATATTATGCCAGTACCGAAGAAAGACGGGAAGGTCAGAATGTGTGTGGATTATAGAGATCTTAACAAGGCTTGCCCGAAAGATGATTTTCCTCTACCTCATATAGACTTACTAGTTGATAGTGTGGCTTTATCTGCCATGTATTCATTTACAGATGGGTTTTCAGGATACAATCAGGTTCTCATGGCTGAAGAAGACAAGCACAAGACTGCCTTTGTCACCAAGTGGGGCACATACTGTTACAAGGTAATGCCGTTTGGGCTCAAGAATGCAGGAGCTACTTAGCAGCGGATGGCCACTATATTATTCCACGATTTGATGCACAAAGAGATTGAAGTATATATGGATGACATGATGGTGAAATCAGAGACAAGAATCGGGCATATAGAAGCGTTGGAGAAGTTCATTCAGAGAGTTGAAAAATACCACTTGTGGCTTAATCCCAAGAAATGTGTATTTGGGGTAACATCAGGAAAATTGCTGGGACATACAGTAGGAATGGGAAGGATAAAAGTAGACTCTGAGAAAATCAAAGCAATCACCAAAATGCCCGCACCGAAGACTGAGAAAGAAGTTAGAGCATTCCTCGGGAAAATTCAGTACATTAGTCGGTTCATCGCCAAGTTGACGTCAGTATGTGAGCCTATCTTCAAACTGGTGAGAAAAGACTAACCAGTGAAATGGAATGAGCAATGTCAAGCAGCCTTCAACAAGATCAGAGAATACTTGGTAAAGCCTCCTGTATTAAAACCTCCAAGACCGGGCAAACCCTTAGTACTGTATTTAGTCGTAGAATCAGAAGCACTGAGGGCAATGATGGTACAGGCAGATGAGACAGGAGTAGAGCATACGGTTTATTATCTCAGTAAGAAGATGTTTTCGTTCGAAGCCCGCTATCAAGAAGTAGAGAATATCTATTTGGCAGTGGTATGGGCGTCCAGAAAATTGCATCATTACTTCCAATCTTACAAGATCCAGGTGGTAGCAAAAGAGAATCCCATAAAGTATCTACATTCAGTACCTTCGCTAGTGGGGAAGTTGGGCAGATGGTTAGTTTTGTTGACAGAGTTTGACATTGAGTACCTCACTTCCAAAGTAATCAAAGGGCAAACCGTAGCAGAGTTCTTGGCATTGCAACCTATTGAAGGTGATCAGTACAATTTTGAATTCCCAGATGAAAAGATCCAAGCAATAACAGTTCAAGAATGGAAGATGTATTTCGACGGAGCAGTGAATTGCAAAGGAGCCGGAATTGGGATCGTGATAGTGACCCCCGAAGGAGAAACCTTGCCTATGGCCAAGAGGTTGACGTTCGGAGTAACTAATAACATGGCCGAGTATGAAGCATGTGCTTTTGGATTGATTGCACAGATAGACTTGAAGGCTGAGAGCGTGGAGGTCCACGGAGATTCGATGTTGGTTGTCCGACAGATGCAGGGAGAATGGGAATTGAAGGAAGAACGGTTGAAACCTTACCTTTTTCACCTCAGAAAGTTAGCACAGGCTATCCCCGATGTAAGTTTCAGCATTTGCCGCGAGAAGATAATCATATGGCAGACGCATTAGCTACACTTGCAGCGACTTGGGAAAATCTAGAGAAGTTAGTGATGAGACCAATGGTACTGACAACAGCAAGCAGACCCGTTTATGAGATAGAAAGAGTTTTGGTAGTGGAGATCGACGATGAAAAACCTTGGTACCATGATATTCAGCGATACCTGAAACACAGAGAACTCCTAGAAGGAGCAAGCAGAAAAGACATAATAGCCATTCAGAAGTTGGCTTCTCAGTATGTGATTTTGAAGGGAGGGCTATACAAGAGGCAGACAAATGGCATTCAGCTGAAGTTTTTAAGAAAAGAAGAAGCTCAGAAGACAATGGAAGAAATACATGCCGGGGTATGTGGACCGCACATGAATGGGTTGAATTTGTCTCACAAGATTGTAAGATAAGGTTTCTACTGGTTGACCATGGAGACAGACTGTGCAAAACTGGTAAAACATTGTCATGATTGTCAAGCACATGGTAATATGAACCATTTGCCTCACACAGAGTTACACGTGCTATTAGAGCCATGGCCTTTTTCAGCATGGGGAATTGACATGATCGGAGAGATTCGACCGAATGCATCGAATGGACATCGTTTCATAGTATTGGCAGTGGAATGCTTCTCAAAATGGGTGGAAGCTGAGTCATTTCGTAACGTCACAGCAAAACAGATGGCGAAGTTCATAGCTCGGAACATCATATGTCGATATGGGATGCCGCATCATGTAGTGACAGATAACAGAGTTCAGTTTCAAGGGGAAACAAATGCAATGCTACAGAGATATGAGATAGGACATCATAAGTCGTCACCTTACAGACCGCAGGCAAATGGGGCAGTCGAGGCAGCCAATAAGACAATAAAGAAGATATTAGCCAAGATGATAGAAAACTGCAAAGATTGGGCTAACAAACTACCGTACGCCCTGTGGGGGTACAGAACACCAGTGAGAACAGCAACATGAGCCACACCTTACTCTTTGGTCTATGGAATGGAAGTAGTACTACCCGTGGAAGTTGAGATACAGTCCATAAGGGTTCTTGCAGAAGCAGAGTTACCTGAACAGGAATAGGCCTCGCAAAGATTTGAGCAGTTAGCACTGCTCGATTAGAAGAGAATGAAGTCTCTACATCACATGCAGATATATCAGAAGAGACTAGCCCGAGCATTCAACAAAAATGTGCGTCCTACTAAGATCAGAAATGGTGATTTGGTACTTAAGCAATCAAGGCCGTCGATGACAGACCCCAGAGGAAAGTTCAGACCCAACTGGGAAGGACCTTATATAGTGTAGAAAGTAATGGGAAATGGGGTAGTGAGACTGTCAGATTTGGAAGGGAATGAGTTCACTGAGCCGATCAACGTGGACAGATTGAAGCAATATTTTGCATGAGAAAGAGAAGATCTGGCAGAAGACCTAACCCAACGGAATAAGAAATTCATTCATGCATGCATGCATACACGTGACGTATTTGCATTCCTTTCGTGTTTGTTCTGTTTTGTAATCACATGTTTCAAAGAAGAATAGAAAGCGGCAAAGACAAGCCAACCAGAAGCAGCAACGGTACAGTGTCATCAGTTTCAGGAATAAACTAGCATCAGTTTTAGGGATGAGTCCCGGGGGCGAGGCCCACATCAGCATCAGTTTTGGGGATGAGTCCCGGGGGCGAAGCCCACATCGGCATCAATTTTGGGGATGAGTCACAGGGTCGTGACCCACATCATCGTCAGTTTTGGGGATGAGTCCAGAGCGGCGAGGCCCACATTAGCATCAGTTTTGGGGATGAGTCCAGGGGGCGAGGCCCACATCGGCATCAGTTTTGGGGATGAGTCCTAGGGTCGTGACCCACATCATCATCAGTTTTAGGGATAAGTCCCGGAGGCGAGGCCCACATCAGCATCAGTTTTGGGGATGAGTCCTAGGGTCGTGACCCACATCATCAGCAGTTTTGGGGATGAGTCATAGGGTCGTGACCTACATCATCAGCAGTTTTGAGGATGAGTCCCAAGGTCGTGACCCACATCAGCATCAGTTTTGAGGATGAGTCCCAGGGTCGTGACCCATATTGTCAGTATTATTGGGATGCGTCCTAGGGTCGAGGCCCCCGTTGTCGGTTGCAGTTATTGGGATGCGTCCCGGGGTTGATGGCCCCCTGCATCATCAGTTTTGGGGATGAGTCCCAGGGGTCGTTACCTACATTGTCAGTGATATTGGGATGCGTCCCAGGGTCGAGGCCCCCGTTGTCGGTTGCAGTTATTGGGATGCGTCCCAGGGTTGATGGCCCCCTGCATCATCAGTTTTGGGGATGAGTCCAGGGTCGTGACCTACATTGTCAGTGATATTGGGATGCGTCCTAGGGTCGAGTCCTCCGTTGTCGGTTGTAGTTATTGGGATGCGTCCCAAGGTCGATGGCCTCCTGCATCATCAGTTTTGGGGATGAGTCCCATGGTCGTGACCCACATTGTCAGCGGTATTGGGATGCAGCCCTAGGTCGAGGCCCCCGTTATCGGTCGCAGTTATTGGGATACGTCCCAGGGTCGATGGCCCCCTGCATCAGCAACTCAGCTCGAAGCAGCAGGCAAGTTAGGTGGCAGCTGGTGAGCAACGTAAGTAAAAATGCATTGCATAACTTTGATAGGATTGTCATTGTCACACACTACACAAGTCCCATCAAAATTGGGGCGACTGTAGGCACTATATTTTTACATTTAAGTCCCGATGATGAGTCTCATATGGAGACACTACCTTTAAGTTCTGGAAGTCGCGAGAAACAGACGTCGGAAGGAAAAAGTCAGAAATCAGTACTTTATTGGATTTTATTCGTTTGCTTAGCCTCAAGTTCACTTTTTGGACCTCTATTTTAAAACACATACTTCACGCCCATACAACCCCTGAAAATAGCCTCTGACCTGTACCCCTGGAGTCATGCCTAAAGCCCCTGAAAACAGCCCATGATCTGTACCCATGAACTGCACCAAACAACCCCTGATCTGTACCCCTGAATCGCACCAAACTGCCTCTGACCTGTACCCTTAAACCGCACCAAACTGCCTCTGACCTGTACCCCTGAACCGTGCCAAACTACCCCTGATCTGTACCGCTGAACCACACAAAACCCCTCATAAACAGCCTCTGAAACACACGCCCATCACCTTCCAAATTAAATAAAAAACACATATTAATCACATACCTAAATGAAAAAAATCAAATAAAATCAAATATATCAGCTTCTTAATCAAATCAAATCATATCTAATCACTTCCCTAATTAAAATTTTTTTTCCCTATCACACACTAATTAAAAATATCTCCCATAATTACACAAATCCTTTCCCTTTTCACACAAGGTAAACCCCAACCCTTTGCCTATAAAAAGAAGCCTAAACCAACCTTAGAACCCCTAGCTCATTCTCACGAAAACACAAAAGAAAATAACCTAGCAACTCACGCCCAAAGCAACAAGAAACAAAACAAATAATTCTCTCTTCTTCTCCTCTCTAACATCACCGAAACACTCTCCCAAAACAGCAAAGGAACAACACCAAAACACCCCCCTAAACAGTAAGCATCATCACTGAAACATACCCCTGAAACAGCCATTCCATTCACCGAAAATCACAGCTCAAAATAGTCCCTACAATCACCAAAAATCACCCATGAAACTGCACTATAGTGACCAAAAATACACCCCCAAACAGTAGCCTAATTTACCAAAAACAGTGACCCAAAAAACTGCACCTTAAGACACCCCAAATACCGCAAACAGTAACCAAAAAACACATCAAAAAACAGCAGCGAAACGGAGTAAAACAGCAGCCCGAGCATCGAGGCAACGAAGAGAAACAACGAACCAGTGAACCAGAGGAGGTGCGGAGCATCAACCCCTTCCGACAACCGCGTAGCGCATTTCTGAGAGACGACTTAAGAGGTTAGACCTGAGGGCACCCTTTTTTATTTATTATCCTTTTTTTCAATTTATTTTCTTACTTTATTTCGCATTAGTATTGTGGATTGGTGCATGATGTGATTTCCGGATGAACGGAATATGTGTTCTCTCTTGTGGTATATCTGATGGAAACTCAGACGTAAATTCCATATCCAAATCCGAATGGACGGTATTGCAGTTTTCACTCAGGATACAATGCCACGTACCACTTGAGAGATTCACATGTTTCGTTTCATCAAACCTTGTGTTTGAGCATGATTTAGTCATTAGTAAATTATTACTTTCTGCATGTTACTTATTTATGCATTGTAATGTAATGAGCATGGGCAAATCAAGTTGGATTAAAGGTCATTTGTTTTTAGGGATGAAAAGCCTAAGGGCTACCTTTACCACAACGTTTTTCCGCGCCAGACGAAGTATGTTTGATTGAATGTGAGATATGTTTAATTGGACATACGAAGTCCCATATCATTGTCTTATTTATTTATATGCATTGTAATGTAATGTGCATGGGCTTATTATGTTGGTCTAAAGGTTCTCTACGTGAGGGAAGAAAAGCCTAAAAGGCAACCTTTACCATGACATTTCGCCGCGCCTTTTATTATTTCGTTATTTCCTTTCTGTATGCCATCTCCTAGTTAAATCATGCATCATAGTGTAATGCGCATGGGCAAATCAAGTTGGATTAAAGGTCCTCCACCTTGAGGGATGAAAAGCATAAAGGCTACATTTGCCACGACATTTTGTCACGCCAGATGAAGTACACTCGATTGAATGTGAAATATGTTCAATCGAGCATACGAGGTCCTGCATCGCGTATTTGTTTATCCATATATGTGTTTGTGTCATTTCAGATGCCATTTTGGCAATCTCGTTCGAACGTGTTTCCAAACACTACAGGAATGTATGCATCTCGCCTCATTCCATTCGAACAGGTTTACGAACGCTACACGAACGTATGTATTCTGTCTCATTTCTGTTCGAACATGTCTCAGAACGATACTCGAACGCGCATGCATTTTATTGTATCATGCATCAGGTCTTATCCAGTTCGAACGCGTTATCAAATGCTATACGAATGTGTGGGACACAGGATCTGGGGCGACGCATGCTGTTCCGGGCTCGCGGCCTAGTTGGGAGTACGGAGTAGCCCGTGGGGGACTAAACCGGAGAATAATGGAGTCACCACCCGGTGTGAACCGGGATAAAGATTTAAGGTCGCACTCACCCCTCGCAAGGGAAGACCTTAAACCATTGGGTTGAGAATGGTCCCTTACTTATGCCACTTGTAATAAAGTGATTTGTGCAATAATCTAACCAAGCCTAAGCAACATATTTCCAAGGATAAGTCACTCCTAAGTTTGCATGCATAGGTACAAAGCTCATATCTAAGTTTACATATAACACATTTTCATGCTTGCATACAACCTATTTGTATATAATCTATGTCTGAATTCATGCATAAAGATAAATTGACATACGGAAGACATACAATTTCACATTGGTAGGCACAGAAGCGCAAACACATAGCCTTCATATAAGCATGCATATTAAGGAAAGACACTTAAGCGCATAATAGAAATAGATAACTAAAGAGGTAATACAAATGCATAAGGTAAAAAGAGATAACTATATGCTAAGATAGACATATCGTGATGTGATGTAGGAGGATCTGTTTACCGTGGGCGTTCGTGCGGCGTCCGTATACGCGTTCGAACGGTAAACAGAAGGCTCGCATTCGTATAGCGTTTGATAACGCGTTCGAACGGGACCAGACAGAAAACATGCGTTCGTGTGGCGTTCTGAAACGCGTTCGAACGGGGTCACAGTAGCAACCTCCAAAATGCAGTAAACACATGACATATACATGAACGAATGAATAGATGACATCTAATAAATTATAGCGGGCTAATAGCGCGGCAAAGCATCGTGGTAAAGGATTTTAACCTCTCAAAATAGAGGACCTTTAATCACATATACTAAGCCCATGCGCAATCAACACAATACATATATAAAAAGTAAAGACAATGATATCAGAATTCGTATACCCGATTGAACACATCTTACATTCAACCAAATATACATCAACCGGCGCGGCAAAGCATCGTGGTAAATGATTATAACCCCTCAGAATAAGAGACCTTTAATCCAACTTACTAAGCCCATGCGCTCGATCACATCATGCATATAAAAAATAAAGACAATAATATCGGCTTCGTATACCCGATTGAACACATCTTATATTCAACCGAATATACATCAATCGGCGCGGCAAAACATCGTGGTAAAGGATTTTAACCCCTCAAAATAGGGGACCTTTAATCCAACTTAATAAGCCCATGCGCTCGATCACATCATTACATAAACAAATAACATGCGGAAATCAAGTAGCGAATAATAAATAAATCAAAGCAACATAAAACGAAATATGCGCCGTTTACTCAAGTGGTACGTGGAGTTGTATCCCAAGTACAGATCATAGTACCGTCCATTCGGAATCGGCTATGAAATTTATGTCCGGGTTTCCATCCTATATACCACGAGAGGCGACACACTTTTCATTTTATTCAAGGGCCACAACATACATCATTTTACAATACATGCATTTTTTTATGTATTCAAAGGCCACAACATGCATCACTCCATAATAATCATGCAAACGAACTCAATAAATAATAAAAATACAACTGAAAATGGATGTGAAAAATACCCTCAGGTCTAACCTTTTTTGGTCGACTTTTGGATTCGCGTTTCACGGAGATCGGAAGGGTTAAAGCTCCTCAACTTTTCTGGTTCACTGGTTTGCGTTTTAGCTCGCTTTTTTGCTGTTTTGGTCGCTGTTTTCACTCAGTTTTGCTGCTGTTTCCTCGCGGTTTTCTGGTCACTATTTTTTGGTGTATTATGGGCTGTTTTGGACTGTTTCGGGACAGTCTGGGTGCAGTTTCGGGCAGTTTTTTGGGACAGTTTCAAGACAGTTTTTGGGGTGTTTATTCGGTCAGTTTGTGCTGCAATATGGGAGGCTATTTGCGGCAGTGGACTGTACTGGTTTACTGGCTGTGTTACTCGGCAGTTTGTGGTAGTTTGAATGGCTGAACATATAGTAGTTTAGGTGTGCAGAGGGTGGTGTTTTGCGGTTGTTTTGGAGGGTTTATGGTGCGGCTAAACTGGGTAGTGAGGGGGCTATATGCGTGCAGCTGGTGGTGATGCTTTGTGGCAGTGTGAGGCGAGGACATGCAGGGGCTATTTTGTTGAGTGTAATAGGTGGCTTGTCTTTGTTACGTGAGGTGAGTGAGGTGGCGAGGAGGTTTGTGTGTGCAGTTTGTCTGTTTGTGAAACGTGATGAATGGCTGATGAATTGTGATGATTTTGTTGATGAGTTTGTGGGCTGCGTAAGTGGAAAGTGAGGTCAGGGGGTGTGTTAGCAGTTTGTTGGCTTGGTCAGAGGGGCTGTGAGGTGTTGGTTTATGGCTCGTGTGTGTCTTGGCTATTTGCGTGATGGCTTCAACGTGAGGTTGAGGGCAGGTGGGCGTGCGTGGCTATGAAGGCTATCGATGAGGGTTGATTTTTTTGTTGTTTACGTGAAGGCTGAGAGGGGGATGGCTTTGGTTTTGGTTGTTTATATAGACAAGGGCTAGGGCTTTGTCTTGTCTCACAAGGAATAGATTGGATTTGGTGTCAAACAAGGAAAGGATTTGATTGATTGGGGGGGACAAATTTTGGTGAATTAGGAAGGTTGAATATTTGATTTATCTTGTTTAGGCATGATATTTGTTAAGTAAGGTATATAATATTTGTGATTTATCTTAATTAGGTATGATTTAATTTAATGTTTTCTTTAATTTAGTATATAATATTTTGGATTAGGAAGTTACAATATTTTAATTTGGTATAATTATATTTTATGTCTTATTTAATTTGGTAAATGACTTAATTAATATTTTATTTAGTTAATATTTAATTTAATTAATATTTAATTTAATTTGGGTGTATTTTGAGGGCCTTGGGCGTGTGGGCCAAGTGTGATGGGCTAGGTGTTGTGTTGGTTTGGTGAGTGGGTTTGGGCCAAGGTTAAATGATTTTGGGTTTTTTAGGCTAAAGGTGCTTTAAAACGGATGTCCAACGAGCGAGCTTGGAGCTAAACATGCGGATAAAATTTAACGAAATACCGATTCCCTTCCGACAACCGTTTCCCGCAACTTCCTCAACTAAAAAGGTAGTGCCTCCAAATGAGGCTCATGATAGGGACTCACATGCAAAAATGCAATGCCTACAGAATGCAGACATTCTGTTTATCGTTCAAACGCGTTATCAAACGCTACTCGAACGCTTGAATTCTGTTTACCGTTCGAACGTGTTTACGAACGCTACATGAACGCTCACATACTGGACAAATTCCTTCATCATGTTTCATGCATGTTTTTTTCCTTAGTCATTCCTTTCCCCATCATATGCTTAGTTAGCTCTATTTAATATTTATGCCTTTACCATTATTGTTTATTTATATTTTCCGCATTTATTTATTCGATATGCTCATGAGATTGTGTGGTCGCTTTTATTATTAATGCCTCTATGGTTGTTATTAGTTACATTATTGCACTTTATTTTTTAATACGTTCATGAATTATATATTTTGCCTTCATTTCTTTCATTTACGATTATGGGTGTGCAAACTTGCATGTTGCTTAAATTATCTGGTACGTGTTACATTAGATTTGGTTGTACTATTGCATAAATCCTTTCATTACAAGTGGCATAAGTAAGGGACCATTATGAACCCGACGGTTTGAGGTCTTCCTTTGCGAGGGGTTAGTGCGGCCTTAAATCATTTTCCCGTTCACATCGGGTGGCGACTCCATTTTTAGTTATCCGGTTTAGTTCCCTCGTGGGCTATTCCATACTCCCAACCAGGCCGCGAACCTGGAACAACGTCGCCGATTTCTGTGTCCTACACCAGATATTGACGTCACCCCGAACAAGTACATCGGTCATG
>SKCR01039079.1:97500-105000 GCA_019454045.1 Zanthoxylum bungeanum | reverse complement strand
GAAATCAAGGCTAGCTAATACAGGCCCACAAGTTGTCGCCAATCAGCCTCATCGCCACAAGGACAATCGCAGCCCAACCTCCAAGCCCACACGCCATGCCCATTTACAAGCAAATACCCACATCGGTAAGGAAAAAATTAAATACCGAAAATCCAAAGCCCAAGAATATAACACATGCATGCAAAAATTGCATGCTTTGTCGCTAAGCCCATGGTGATTCAAAAATGAAGACAGCCCAGCCCAAGTACAATACAAATCTCATAAGCGCATGCATTCTCGATGGCATGAAAGCCCACGTGAAGTGTGATGCAGCAGAGGAAGCTTCCAAGCAACTAAAAGCCATAAGAGCCCACATAAGCCCATTAAAATGCGCCATTCAAGCTTGCCAAAACCAGAAACCACGTGAAGCAAGGCTGCCACTGCCAGCCCATTCACGCGCAAAGCTGAGACCAAGCAGGAGAGAGTAATACCGTGAAACCCGAGTAGAATTGGCCCATGTAGGCAGACGCTAGCCACGTCAAAGTGACTATTCATCAAAGAAGATAAAACTCCATAAAAACCCTTACCAAGTCACGTGAAAATGTCCCAAGCATGGCACTTTTTCCCATAATTCAAATAATGCTCACTGCCCGAAGCTTGATGTCTCCCCCACGCAACCAAAAAAAAATAAGGACAGTTTTAATGTTTGTCAGACTTAGCCATGTGTAACTGCCTCCATCCAGCTGGCTCTGAAGACTGCCAGACGAAAGCCCAACACAGCATCCCATATACCCATATGTCAGCTGCCACGTCTCACTGTCCTTGAAGACCGCTATCACGTGCTGACCCGTGAGCTCGCGCTGGTGAAGGACCTCAACCAAGAGGAACGATGAGAGAACAGCCAAGTCAGGCATGAACCGGCCTCCATGCAAGGTGGAAAGAACAACCGAGCAAGCACACCCAACCGCGAGGGAAAGCACTGTCGTGCGAGTAGCCAAGAATGCTGGTCGTGTATGGTGTCCAGAAACTAACCATGCAGGAAAGTTTCAACCGTCACTTTCAACAAACATCCCATTAAAAATCTGAAAGATCGAGGCCGAATTTAGTTAATAGCGCGATCTACCTCTCCTTCAACGAACCGCCGATTTCTTCACGAAATTTTGGCTCCAAAGCCAAAACAACATGCTACTGTTCAATGGTCGGTTAAAAGAGAAAGTTGCTACAGCAGCCATCAACACCACCCAAGCAAGAGAATAGGGATGAAGTGAGAGTGAAAGTGGATGAGGAGGCCCGAAAGAACTCTCAAATCTATCAAAAAAATTACAAACAATTTTAATTTTGGATTAAAAATGACAATCAAATAGACATGGAAGCCATATCAAAATGATGAACTTCATTTTTAAAACCAAAAAAAATTGAGAGAATTTTAGTGAGAGAAAATAAAGAAAGAGAAAAATTAAACACAAATGCCTCCTCCCCTAAACCCTAAACCCTAAACCCTAAACCCTAAACCCTAAACCCTAAACCCTAAACTTTTTTTTTTTTGGAAAAGTTTACAAGTATATTCCAAATGATGTTTTATGTACAAATGTACAAGGGGCATCCCCCAGGAAAACGCTAAACGCGCACAAAGCAACAAGGAGCCGAAAAATCAAATACGGCCAAAATACATGGCCCAAGAAAGCAAAAAAACAAAACAGGCGCAGCCATGAATAAAATATTGAAATTATTCATGAACATGATTCAACCACAACAACGACAAAACAAGGCACTTAGGTCCTCATCCCAGCCGTGAGCAATTGCGCAGCTAGCCAAGCCCACATACCACCCTAACGAAACCAGTCAAGCCCACTGCAGCCCCAAACGAGTCCACATTTCCACGTGCACAACACACGCACGAAACAGGACCAAAGGGCCACAACAAGACCCCATGAACAGCCGGCCTACTAGTCCACCCACCATCCAGCCTGAATCTCTTATAGCTGCCAAACAAGCCCAAGCTTGAAACCAGCCCATGGCCAAAAGCCTCAAGCAAACCAGAAAGGCCCAATCTAACCCCCAGACCGCCGAGCAAGAAAAGCTCATTAGCCAGGAACAAGCCACGCCAAAACAGAACAAAAACACTAATGACCCACATCGATCATTGCGGCAAAAACAAACAAAACCAGCTTGAGCAACAAACTCAAACAAAAACCAGAAAAACACATGAGCCAAACTGCCAGACACAAGAGCTGCCAGAGGAGACAGCCAAGTCTTTCCCTACAGGAGTAAATAATCCACTCCCATTATCAAGCCCAAATTTTCTAAGTGTGAATCTGGTTCTTGCTTTCCTGAATTCTCACCAATAGTCCTGAAGTCTCTTCCAAATAATTTTTCTGCATAAGTCAAGGATCTATTTATTTCACCTTCCTCTTTACCCGAATCCAAAGCAGCCTCTCCTTCATGACTACTGGAACCAGAAAAAGAAAGTGCCGAACTCCCTCCCAGAGGATCAGGCTCACTGGAGCCAACTGAGCCTAATTCCTCCAAATCAATCGGGATTGATCCGAGAGAATCCAATTCCCGTTTCTCCCAAGCAGTTATTTTGCTTTCATCAAAATCATGAGAGGCCTTAAAAGAGGCTATGATCATTTGCATACCAGAGTGGGCAGGAGTATTGCTATTTGCCAGTGAATTGGGCACAATGGTACCCCTATTTAAATGATTAGCACCCCCACTTGCCTCACTTATTTCCTGTTGAGCAGAAAAATCAGCCACCAGAGGACTCTTCGCAGTATCAGCCATGGCCTTAGGAGAGGCGTCAGTTTGCTGAGGTTTCACCAAAACAGGGGACTCACTAGCAGTCCTAGAAAATCTACCAACCAATTTCTCAGCATAGGTTATAGTTTCTATTTTATTCCCTCCATGATCATCAGTAATTGGCTCTCTGCCATCCACTTCGTCCATAATATTCTCCTCTATAATGACCCCTAAAGCCGATTTTTCCAAATGAACTCCAGAAGCCAGATTCTCCTTTCCAACTTCCTTTCTAGGCTCACTATCAACCTTCTGCCCTTCCATGAATTTCACTTCACAATTATGCCCATAGACACAACATTTTGGGCAACGTTGCGGCTTCCATTCATACTCTACTCCAACACGAATCGGATCACATGACAATTTACAATTCAGCACAAAATTACGCACAAATGGCTTGTTAGCATCCACCTCGACACAAACTCTCGCATACGATAGCCGAGAACGTTCATGAGTTGCTCTATCACATGAAAGCGGCTTCCCCACAATTCCAGCCACAAAACTCAAGGCTTTGTTTGACCACAAAGTGAAGGGCAGCCCTCTCAACTTCACCCACACCGGTACCTTCGAAATTTTACTTTTGTCAAACACAAAGCAGGCATGCCATTGTTGAAGCATCATGTACTTACCTCCGAACAGCCAAGGACCGTCCGCTAGCACCTCTTGAACTTTATCCTCAGACTGGAATCGAAAAATAAAAAAACCTTCATAGGAATAAACCATCTCAATTCCATAATTCTTCCATTCCCTAAGAGCTATTGATCTAGCGGCATAAAATGGAAGTGGAGAGCCCGGGATAAATCCCACCAGGCACCTTGTCCAGTCACCAAAATCATCATCAATGAAATCATCAGGCAATGAATACACCGGCTTCCCATGTTCCTGAGCTAGGTTACTGTCCAAGCAAAATCTCGATTTGGCAGAAGATGCCCTTACCTTGTCAGCCCAAGATCCTTTCGAGGTCCCCGGATTCCCAGACTTCCCCCTGGAAAAGTTGCTTCTTGCATTCTCAAAACCAGCAGCCCGAACTTGAGGTTGAGAAGCATCGCCATTTTGCCTTCCAAACTCAGCCCAAGATCGCCCAGAAACGCCAAATTCCCCCTTCATCTTCCCATTTCCAGCGGCTTCATCTGCTGCAGATCTGTTTTGGTGAGACTCCCCCTAAACCCTAAACCCTAAACCCTAAACCCTAAACCCTAAACCCTAAACCCTAAACCCTAAACCCTAAACCCTAAACCCTAAACCCTAAACCCTAAACCCTAAACCCTAAACCCTAAACCCTAAACCCTAAACCCTAAACTTTTTTTTTTTTTGGAAAAGGTTACAAGTATATTCCAAAAAGGTGTTTTGTGTACAATTGTACAAGGGGCATCCCCCAGGAAAGAGCTATAAGCACTAAGAACCAAAGTTCAAAAAGCCGAAACAAGGCCGAAAACAAACGGCAAAGCCCAACAAAACAATCCAAAGTGAACGGCAGAGCAAAACCCTGCGCAAATTGAAACCAAACCCCGAAGAAGCCCAAAAAACTCCATAAAAACCAGGTCCAATTGACTAAAAAGCCAGCCTTCGAGAACTTGGCAAGCAGCCTTTCAGACCAGCCCACAAGAAAAACCAGGCTGGAAACCCATCAACGAGAAGCATAAACCGAATAGCCGAAAAAAGGCAGCCAGATCAAGCCCAGCCCATTAATAGTAAGCCCGGCATAAAGAATCGAAAGCAAAGCCAGCTTTGCAAAGAAAAGCCTTCACCGAATAAGGTTCATGCAGCCCAAAATCTTAAGCGATTGCAGAGACCATAAAAACCTTTTTAAGATCAAAGACCATGCCACGAAAGCCCAAAAAACCCGTACAGGCAGAGGCGCAAACCCCAGACACGAGGCCCAAAGAAACAACGGCCCACAACCAAAATTGCCAACAAAACCTCCAACGCACATAATAGCCAGCCCGAAACTGACCAAAACCAGGCCACCAGCAAAACCCAACCCAAAACTGCAACAAAACCATCGCCCAAACAGAACGTAGGAGAGACAAAACCCACAACTCTTGGGAGACAAAGGGCACTCTACAGGAGTAAATAATCCACTCCCATTATCAAGCCCAAATTTCCTAAGTGTGAAAGATTCTTGCTTCCCCCATCATCTAATGAGATCTCTTCACAACCAAGACTAGCAAGAGAGGCGGCAGCACCATCACCCTCAGGCAGTCTTGTCCTAGTGACCACCATGGTCCCCTCATTTGAACAGGCAGTGTCCCCAAGAGCTTCACTCATCTCCTGATTTGTGGAGTTACAAGTTTCCTGAGATAATGCCTCAATTAATTGAAGACCCTCAGAAACAGAAGGCTCTCCAATAGTCCTGAAGTCCTTACCAAATAATTTTTCCGCATAAGTCAATGATCTATTTATTTCACCATTCTCTTTACCCGAATCCAAAGCAGCCTCTCCGACTATTCCTTCCAACCCATCAGCCTCCAGATTGACATATTTTTCCAAAGTAACTAATGGTGCTAGAATCTCCTGGCCATTCTCCTTCCTAGGCTCTCCATTAACCTTCTGCCCCACCATGGACTTCATTTCACAATTATGTCCCACCAAAACAGAGGACTCTCTAGCAGTCCTAAAATTTCTACCAACCAATTTCACCTCACTCTTTTTCGCCTCACCCTTATTCACCTCAATCTGGTTACCAATCCCCACATCCCCTACCAATGGACCCATTTCATGGGGTACAGTTGGGGAACCATCCACGATCTGATGGCTAGCTCCATTTGTTCCAACTAAAGCCAAGTGACTTTTTCCATTTGCCCGAGCTGATTCCTCATTACCATTTGGACGAGATTCAGGCATATCAGTGAGAACCTGATTTCCCTTGCTTGCATGCCCTTCATCCCTCGGCCTGAGCTCATTCTTGATAGATTCCTCAGTCGTGTCTTCTTTAGCCATTTCGCTCGGCTTAACCGAACCCATTTCCTCTTCAATCTCACACTTGTGCCCGTAAACACAACATTTAGGGCATCGTTTCGGCTTCCATTCGTAATCAACTCCGATACGGAGCGGAACCCTTGAGAGTTTGCATTTCAAAATAAAATTGTGAACATATGGCCTATTAGCGTCCACTTCTACACAGACCCGTGCAAAGGAGAGACGAGATCTCTCATGTGTTGCCCGATCACAGGATAATGGTTTTCCAACAATACTAGCCACATAACTCAAGGCTTTGTGAGACCATAAAGTGAAAGGAAGACCCTTTAACCTGATCCAGACAGCCACTTTATCTATCCTTCTTTTATCAAATATAAAACAGGGGTGCCACTGCTGGAGCACCATAAATTTCCCCCCAAACAGCCATGGGCCTTCCGCTAGCACATCATGCAATTTTTCCTCATTTTGGAAACGAAACAAGAAAAACCCCTCATATGGAGTAACTGATTCGATGCCAAATTGCTTCCACTCCCTTAAAGCAATTGCACGAGCTGCATAAAAAGGATAAGAAACCCCAGGGATAAAACCAACCAAGCAGCGGGTCCAGTCTTCAAAATTCTCCTCTATAAGTTCATCCGACATTGAGTACTCAGCTTGCCCGAAATCCTGAATAAAGCTACAATCCAAGCCGTATCTTGACTTGGCTGAAGATGCCTTCACCTTGTCGGCCCAAGAAGCGTTTGAGCTTCCAAATCTTCCTCTGACGTTTATGCTCTGAGCTTTCTCAGCTCCAATTGCTCGGTTCTGGTGAGGCGTAGCAGCTCCCTCCATATACTTGACAAAAGGGGCCTGAGCCCTTGCAGCAATTTCCAGCCCTTGTATCTGAGGCCCATTCACCTGAGATTCATATTGATTTGCCTTATCCGGCCCACTAGCTTGTTCTCCTTCAGGACAAACGTGCGCCACAACCTTTCCCAAATTCCGCGTGTTATTTTTAACACTGGAGCACGCGTGGCCTTCATCGGCGTCATTTCCAGTCAGCCCATCTTCCGTGGGCCTAAGCCCTTCAGTTTCAACAGCCTGATTCCAGCCCACCACACCAATCCCAGACATTTCTACTGCCTTACCTTTACCAGTGCAGTTGACAACCTCATCTGCCATAATGGGCTTATTTGCAGGCCCAATAACTACCCCCAAAGACCTATTCGCTCCTCTAACTCCCCCTCTTCGTGCTCCCCCACGACCACGTGTCGCCATCACAAAACCTCACGTGACAAACAAGAATGGGCCACCAAAAAAACCTAAAAAAGATCAAATCCAGAAAGGATAAGAACGTGATGAAGATCCAACCGGTCAAACTTGGTCAACCCCCCTAAGATCCTCACAGGACAAACAAAATGGAGTAAAAACAGTTAAGCTGAACAGATAATCCAACGAAATTGAATCAAATCTAAAAATATTTCCAAAAATTGCAAGAAGTTCGCCAAACTGAAAACGTCAAGCAATTTATGAAGCAAGATGGCTATGAATAGCCCAAACCAACAAATCCCTGATCGCCACGTGGAATGACCGCACGTGACAAACAGAAAAAAAACCCCAAATCAGCCAAACAGCAGATCAAAACCAGCAATTTGCGATGAACAATATGAATATCAAGTGATCCAAACGCAGGCCAAAATACTTCAATTCACCAAATTAATCAGTAAATCAAGGGATTTCAACCACAAAGAGGCAATCGGCCCAGGGAAACCAAGATCCAGCCTCAAGAATGCAAAAAGCAGTGGAAGCTCGCCAATCATCACCAAG